>CAUJNA010001099.1:76032-110109 GCA_963377175.1 Effrenium voratum
CTGGGCGTCTGTGCGTTGTGCGTCTGTGCGTCTGTGGTTCTGTGCGTGTGCGCGTGTGCGCGTCGTGTGCGCGCGTTGCGTGTGAGTGTGCGTGTGTGCGGGTGTGCGTGAGTGTGGGCGTGTGCGTCTGTGCGTGTGCGTGTGCGTGTGCGCTCGCTGGGCGTGTGGCGTGTGCTAGTGAGCGCCGGGCTTTGAACAATTTTGCGCGTTGTGCGTGTGCGTGTGCGTGTGCGTGTGCGTGTGCGTGTGGGTGTGCGTGTGGGTGTGCGTGTGGGTGTGCGTGTGGGTGTGGGTGTGGGTGTGGGTGTGGGTGTGGGTGTGAGTGTGTGTGTGTGTGTGTGGGTGTGTGTGGGTGTGTGTGTGTGTCTGTGTGTGTGTCTGTGTGTGTGTGTCTGTGTGTGTGTGTCTGTGTGTGTGTCTGTGTGTGTGTGTGTCTGTGTGTGGCTGTGTGCGTGTTTGCGCATGTGTGCGTGTGCGTGTGCGTGTGCTCGCGTGTGCTCGCGAGCGTGTTCGCGTGTGCGTGTGCGTGCGCGTGCACATGTGCGTGTGCCTGCGCAAGTGCGTGCGCCTGCGCGTGTGCGTGTGCAGGTGCGTGTGCGCTTGCGTTTGCGTGTGCGGTCGCGTGTGCCTGCGCACGTGCGTGCGCGTGTGCATGTTCGTGCGCTTGCGCGTGCGCCCGTGCGTGTGCGCGCGTGTGCGTGTGTGTGCGCGCGTGTGCGTGTGCCTTTTTGCGTGCGCAGGCGCGCGCGCGCGTGTGCGTGCGCGTGTGCGTGTGCGTGCGCACGTGCGTACATACGCACGTGTGCGTGTGCGTGTGTACGTGCGCGCACGTATTCGTGCGCGTGTGCGTGCGCGTGTGCGTGCGCGTGTGTGCGCGCGTGCGTGCGGGTCTGCGTGTGCGTGTGGGTCTGCGTGTGCGTGTGCGTGTGCGTGTGCATGGGTGTCTGTGTGTGAATGTCTGTGTGAATGTCTGTGTGTGTCTGTGCGTGTGTCTGTGTGTGTGTGTCTGTGCGTGTCTGTGTGTGTGTGTCTGTGTGTGTGTCTGTGTGTCTGTGTGTGTGTCTTTGTGTGTCTGTGTGCGTCTGTGTGTGTGTGTCTGTGTCTCTGTGTCTCTGTGTGTCTGTGTGTCTGTGCGTCTGTGGGCCTGTGTCTGTGTGCCTGTGCCTGTGTGTCTGTGTGTCTGTGTGTCTGTCTGTCTGTCTGTCTGTGTGCCTGTCTGTATGTGTGTGTGCGTGCCTGTCTGTGTGTGTGTGTGGCTGCGTGTGTGGGTGGGTGCTCTGTGTGTCTGTGTGTCTGTGTGTCTGTGTGTCTGTGTGTCTGTGCGTCTGTGTGTCTGTGTGTCTCTGTGTGTCTGTGTGTCTGTGAAACATGCAGGCGTTGGGATGGCGCAGCGGTCAACGCGCCTGACACGAAGGAACGCGATCGCAAGCACGCCCTATAGTCCGGCTTCTCTTGAGCACTCTTGAAGAGCGCGCCTAAAACCCCACACGCCAAGCTTGCGCGGAGACGCGGTTCCTTGCCCCAGAAGCCACTGGCGGCCAAAGCCTGCACGCGCGGCGGGGGCTTGCGTGGTCTGAGGCGCGGAGCGGCTTCGCGTAGCTTTTGGCTATCAGGTGTGATGGTTTGTGCGCTCCAAAGCCTTTGACTCTAGATGGTGTTGGAGACTGATAGGGGGCGCTTCCCCCAAGGTCAAGGATTCGTGGAAGGAATGGAGCTGCCCAGTTACCAACCAGACCATCATTATGGCTTTGTTTCGTTTTTGAGGGACTCTACGTCCGGAGCGCAGCAACCGCCAGCGATAGCGGCTGGCGCGGTGCACCAGCTGTGCCGCTGGGGCTCGGCTGTGTTGTTTGGCGATAAAATTTAGCAGTTAAGCGGCTGGAATTTCCCACATTTAACACTAAGCCACATAAAGCAAAATGTAAAATGTTTCCAACAACAACCAGCGCCCCCATTCGCATGGATCTCTCGGAGATTCAATATCATGCACCACCGGTAGAAAAGGGACGACGTGCGCCACCAAGCTACAACGAACATGGGTAGGGGCCTTATGCATGGTTCTCCAACATCTTACATACTTTGTGGATGAACAAACTCTTGCACCAATTGAATGAAACCCCATGATGGTATGAATCACCTACCAACCTTCCTGCAAACATGAGGCTCAAGCCTCGCAATGCGTCCTTTGCCCGCAGGGGTGCGAGTTCAAATCGCAGTCGGCCACGTAGTCTGTGTGTCTGTGTGTCTGTGTGTCTGTGTGTCTGTGTGTCTGTGTGTCTGTGTGTCTGTGTGTCTGTGTGTCTGTGTGTCTGTGTGTCTGTGTGTCTGTGTGTCTGTGTGTCTGTGTGTCTGTGTGTCTGTGTGTCTGTGTGTCTGTGTGTCTGTGTGTCTGTGTGTCTGTGTGTCTGTGTGTCTGTGTGTCTGTGTGTCTGTGTGTCTGTGTGTCTGTGTGTCTGTGTGTCTGTGTGTTGTGTGTCTGTGTGTCTGTGTGTCTGTGTGTCTGTGTGTCTGTGTGTCTGTGTGTCTGTGTGTCTGTGTGTCTGTGTGTCTGTGTGTCTGTGTGTCTGTGTGTCTGTGTGTCTGCGCGTGCGATTGACCACCAAAAGCAAACCAAGCAACGGGAAAGTTGTGTGGGACTCAAAACTGCCAACCTCAAACGACCACCCATAAGACTCTGCTACGCGTACAAAACTTCTGCTCCTCTAAAAAGAAGCACAAATGAATGCGCACCACATAGGAGAAGAGCAAGACACGCCGGCAAAACCCACAACACACGCTGCGCTCGCAAGTCTGAACCCCTTCCCGATATTGGATTCTGCGAAGCCAGGAATTAAACACACTTGCTTGCATGCCCTTTGTGAAACAAGGCCCTTGCCTTCACGTGGCTCTTGGCTTCCTCGATGCTCTTGGCTTTTTCGTCTCCGTTGGTCTTGCACCAGCACTGCATCTTCTCGTAAGTGTCCTCACTGAGGCATGGAGCAGCACAGACGACGGCTAAAAAGCAAGTAGTGAATTATCGTGGAGCTGTAGAGGTTAAACCCAGAGTCTGAATATTTATTGCCAATATTATGTAAATCGATAGGTGAGGTTGTAATAAGACCCTGAGTCTCTACATCTCTTTCTCTGTGTCTCCGTATCGCTGTTATTCTCAACAATAAAGTATTTGCCGAAAAACTCAGGAAACTGGACATGAGAATGATAAAGCGATAGAAATTAAAAGGGAAAATGATGAAGAAAAAACACTGTGACCCAAAAGCTTTTCTCTAAACCACGCCGTGGGCTTCCTCTCTCTCTCACCATGTCCGTTTTAGTCTTACGGTCACCCTCTCGTACTGAGGGCCCCTCCACAAGCCTCCAGCGAGAATTCACGTCATTGCGGGGCTCAACTGTGAAGGAAAAACAGCGCAGTCGAAATCAAACAGAAAACAACATTTTTGGCTTCCCTTGCATCTTCCTGCGCAGTACCGCGCATAAATGTGTGACACTGGCAGATAAACGCACTACGGCCGAAAGGCAGGACCCAGGCCCCTTCATACAGAGATCAACCCGATGCACTGAAGTACCATGATCCAACCTGGAGCAGAACCAGCATACGTTGCACATAATTGAACCACTTGCCTCGAAGCGCTTGAATAAGCCATGGCAGCAACGTGTCCAGCACCACGTGTACTCAATGGACGCACAAATCCAAGCACGTTCTCGTAGATTGCCAGAAAGAGCCATGGCAAGACTAGCACGCTTCCATCCTCCCGTGTCAAAGAACACCACTACCACGGATATCACTGGAACATCAAGAAAGAAAACCACACCTTCATGCATGAGCAGTGAAGGCACCACGACACAGAAATGTCCAACACTGACGTCACTGCTGCGCACCTGCGTTGCCAGCCACCTCTCGCCTATAAAAGCCTAATGGGCGTCACGCCAAAATGCAACCTCTTCACTGTAGCTTTGTGGTAGCGCCAGGATGCCAAGAATGCCACTGACTGAAACATTGACAAAGTCATAGGCAACATAAGAACCAGCAAGCCAAGGCCCACGTACAAGCGAAGTCAAGCCCACAATGCAGACCTTCATAACCACCCGAACCGTCACCTCCCATTGCGCAATGTCCGCCAGGGACAAGTAGTTCCCCATCACATCATCAATGCATAGTCGACCATGGCACCCGAAATCGGTCGAAACGGCACTACCAACTGGAAGGTTCCCGGGCACTACAAGTACGAACAGTAAACAACAAGAAACTCTGCAGGTCCTCATCTTCCTTCGCCTCTTCTGCCAAGGAGGTCTGCATCTCCTGCCGTCAGCAACCACCCCGTGGCCAATCCGCTCGACCGACTTTCAATTGGACCAGCATTGTTGTTTATGTGTTGCCTGTTTTTGGGGATACTTTATCAAGCTGTTTATCAGGATCCCATTCTAAGCAGGTTGGTACTCATTCCAAGTGTGCACGTATATACATATATATATATATATACACATATACACTCTGGCCTTCAGCAAGTTCACCACTTTGGTCACTGGCCTGGCGAATCCACACGCATGGCACGCTCAAGAAGCTTGGGCCAAGACCATTCATCTGGGAAGGAGAGCTGAGTCTTCAAGAAGCAAACTCGCATATTGCTTTACTCTTTGATTCTCACGAATGATGAAGCTAACTCATACAAATCACTCACGAGAATGATGAAGCAAACTGCAAACGATTCACATTCGCTCAAATTACTCAAATAATGCTCTGAACATGTGCTGAAGCAATCCTTGACCAGCAATTGAATCGGATTGGGGTGCATGTGAAGCAACTAGCTTCGAAAATCACCGGTTTGCAAAAGGCTGCCTTCACTTGAATGCTTGTTTGCCACGGCCACCCTCTCAAATGCCGAAAGTTCCCACCTCTTCTCGGCATCAGTGGCCTAAGTGGCTTCACACTGGAAGAAAGCAACTGTGGGGCGTCTTCTGTTGGCGAAGCAAGTTTGGTCAGATCCTGCACCTGCCATGCTCTGAGAGCAAAAGCACCTGAGAGCCAGGCGGAAACATGGGCGACGGCCCACAACAGGAGTGCCTGCCCCATGTCTAATCGAACAGCTGCTGACCCGATGTTTTTCTGACATGGAGCCGCAGGCGAAGATTGCCTAAAGTCAATGCGTTGAGCGGAGGCTACACAACGTGCCTCAGTTTCCGGGAACGAAAAGCTGCAAAAACACCAATTTGCTTCTGAAGGTCCTGCCGCTAGCTGACTGTTCAAGGAACGACATATCCAACAAAAAAAATGTTTCCCGGGCACGCGAGCGACAAATGCGGCCTGGTATTTGTTGCAAACCAACTTCAAAAGGAGTATCCATTATCTTTTCAAGGATGGTCTTCAGCACTTGGTTCAAAAAGTGGTTAATCCTCCTGCTAAAAAGGTGCCATAAACATGAGACTTCAAGTGAAATTGCCCGAAGCTCCGTGAATTTTGGACACGATTGACACTCAGCAAACACAGACCTGCTTGCACTGGGGAACCTGTTTTGTGCGCCGCACCTTGACCATGGCCATGGCGCTACAATACTTCCTAAAGGAAGGCGGAAGCACGGCTGCGACCAGATTGAGCCAAAACCATCCGGATCACCTCTTGGTGAAAACTCCATGCTCAATGCTGCAAACCAAGTGTTTTGTTGTTAAGACATTTTGCCTTCGCAAATTGAGCCGTTCGTAGCCCTTAAAACAAATAGCGCTATTGGCAATTCCATTTTTGAGAGTCTAAAGTTGCATTTGAACCTGCATGTTTTTTGTTCAAAACGCACACACACAATCTGTATTTCGAGCAGGTCGTCCACTCGGAACAGACATTAGCAACATTGCGCGAGCCCAATGCTTGCTGAAATTGGTGGTAATCTCTGGGCCTATCTGTCCATCCTTTCTTCGCCCAATGCTTTATTATGCCGCAGGTAATCGCCGCGAACATGTTGGATCACAATGTCAAAATGAACCCTTGGCTGCTCAGGACGAGACCATGCGAGTTCCTCACCTTCCTGCAGCTCTAGCACAGCATCGCCTTTGCCGTTGTGAAGCTAGCATCATCCTCATTTTTCCTCGTCCTTTCTTGTCACGGTGCCGCTATCAATGACATTCCCTGCGTTAACCTTTGTCTCGCCAGAACCCAAAAGCATGGTTTTTCATGAGGTTTCTCGTCGCCCGCCGGGTTTCTCAATGAGGGAGAGCGATGCGCAATATGTCCCTCCGCAATAGAGCCTGCCCTACTACATTGGGGTAGCTTGTTTGTCAGCATGATGAGCTGACCAATTGAAGGATTTCTCTTTCAAATAAGTTTTCATTCATTTATACAGGCAAGAACTACCCACAACGGCAAAGGCAAGACACATTTTCCTCGTGTCGTTTCATTGACAAGCCACAAGCTGTGCTTGCGGTAAAGCCAGTCGGCGGAAGCTTCAAAAAAACTCAAAAGGTATTTGTTTTCTTTTCTGGACTTGTTGTTTGTCAAAAGCATTTTCTTTGTTTGGTTTTATGCTTCCCCTTCTTGTTGTTTGTTTCATATTTGCTCTCTCTCTCTCTCTCTTTCTCCCTGTTTTTTGTTTTTTGTTCCTTTCCTCCTCCCTTCTTTTCTTTCTTGTCTACGTTACTTCCTTCTTTTTCCTGTACTTTTTTATATATTCCTTTCTTTCTTTCATTTCTTTTCCTTCCTTCCTTCCTTCCTTCCTGCCTGCCTGCCTGCCTTCCTTCCTTCCTTCCTTCTTTCTTTCTTTCTTTCTTTCTTTCTTTCTTTCTTTCCTTCTTTTTCTCTTTCTCTCTTTCTCTCTTTCTCTCTTTCTCTCTTTCTCTCTTTCTCTCTTTCTCTCTTTCTCTCTTTCTCTCTTTCTCTCTTTCTCTCTTTCTCTCTTTCTCTCTTTCTCTTTTTTCCCGAAAGCACGGCGAAGGGTTCTTCCGCTGGGTTCACTTGAGTTGTTCTCATGAGAGTATCATGAAAGTCATTGCAAGGTGTCATTGCAAGGCATCATCATCATGAAAGTCATTGCAGGGATCCTTGCACTTGCAACTTGCACTTGACTCCTTGCACTTGCAACTTGCACTTGGCTCCATGCACTTGCAAGTTGCACTTGACTCCATGCACTTGCGACTTGCACTTGCAACTTGTACTTGACTCCGTGCACTTGCAACTTGCACTTGACTCCATGCACTTTGGCTCCTTGCAACTTGCAATGACTCTCATGACTCCTTGCAATGACTCCTTGTGTCAAGAGACGGCAAGGTGACGTCCCGTGGGACGCTATGCACCGAACCCTCAAGCTGTAATACCAACCACGTAGAAAGGTGTATACGGACGATGCCGTTATAGCCGAACCCGTGTAAACGTTGTAAGGGAGAAGGAATGATAGTTACAACAGTGGTCCTGACAAATGCAGCGCAAGCAAAGAGTTTTCGCTCTCAATGCCGATCACGTATGTATGCAGTCACACATCAGATCTTGAACCTCAATTGTGTCTTGAGCCAAATGGCGATCAATGGAACTTGGGAAGCAACACCAACAAGGACCTCAGAACAGCTACCCAATTTCGGCACGGGGCCTAGAGGGTTTTAACATCCCCCATTTGGGTCGCATTGTTCATCATGCGGTCCAAACACCACAAAACGTTCCACTGGCCACGGCTTCAACTACGAAATCGTGTCGTGCATTCTTTTACTTGCTATCACTACACCGTTCATTCGCTGTGAAACATGCCGGGTTCGATTGTACGAAAAGTGAAACATTCATCCATCAATCGAAGCACACTTCCATATGCAGGTGTATACAATACACAATCGTCACGTCATTTGACCACCAACGAACAATCCAGCTGCCGCATTTGCGCATCGCGCAGCTGTCATCCATAAATGGGTTGGCCACAAAAGTCCGTCAGAGGCGCCTGCTCGTAAGCGGTCTGCATATCTCCGGCAAAGAAACATCGGTGAGTAATCAATGCAAATCATAGTCATTCCAGATACCATGGACAATGCATAAATAATGAAAAGATATCATCTATAAGGTAATAGTTCCATCCACGAATATCCAGAGTGTCGTAGTCATCGGAATATGTAACCATGTACACATCCAGTCATCTTGGACACATGAATGTAAATCATGACATAAAGTCGTTCCACCGCAATAGTGTCGATGTGACGCAAGTAACAGATGGGGACTGACCCACATCGTACCGCAATCATCATCTTCACGAAGCATACCTGTCCCCAATGGACAGCCTATGGGTACGTCGACGGAACTCCTCGTCCAAGTTCTTCTGGGCTTCTCGTGCCCGGACACACTTCTTGTTGCGATCCTCTGGCAACCAGTGCCCTGCCCGAAGGCACCAATCCAGCAGGGGTGTGTCGCACTTGTTCGGGTCGATGGCCGAGATGATGGCGCTCACGTTGACCGTGTAACCATTCTTGCCAAGGTTCAGGCCATCCCTCACGAATGATATATACTTACAGTTGAAAGCCAGTGCAAAGCATCTGAAAATAATATCACCCACCGGGTGCACTCGGTCCTTGACCAGGAGCTTCATTTCTTCCTTGGTGACATCGAGGATTCTCGCTGCAATCCACATCTTGTAGAATGTGTAAAGTCCCTCGCATTTGCACACCATCATACAAATATAATCTTCACGCTCCTCAACCGATCGGAAGGATCTTGTCCGGACATTCTCTGATTGAGAAATTTTCTTCGCTGTTGATGGCAAGAGTATACCTTCCTGATCTTGATCGGTGATGTTGGGGTACCTCTTGAAGTCATTGTGGTAAGGGCAGCCCGGCCTCCCTTCGAGTCCGGCATTCATCGTTCTCTCCTCACCACCTTCAAACATCCCCCACATCTTGGACATCTGGAGTGCGATAAATCCTGCCATGTACTGAGCCTCACGCGGCTCGTCAAGGCAGATCGCCATCCGTTGGGAATTTATAATGTCCCGTGACGCCAGATCAGTGTCGCGGTAATGCCAACCGCTGTCTTCTTCTTCTGACGCATAGCCGGATGTATATCCTTGCGTGTCCATATCGTCATCTTCGCCAGCACGGCAGCATGGCGAGCTCTGTGCGGCCGGCGGACACCGAGCTTGCCGCAATGCCAAAGCAGCTTGGCCTCAGCGCCGAGGCCAAAGCCGCCAAAGCCTGGCCACCTCCGCCCTGTCCAGTTACTTGCGAGCGCCACTCAGTGGGCATGTGCCCGCTGCTGACCAGCTGCTGCACAAAGTCCGGCGCTCAAAGCAATCTGCGCGCGGCCCTCTGTTACCCGCAAGGCGCTGCTGGCAAACACCTTGCGAAATTCACCCACGCTGCGGCTAACAGCATCAGGCGGCATCACTCCGCTTTGGATGAAGGGCTCTGCGACGGAGAAAGCTCCGCTTTCTTGGCCAAGGCTGTGCTGGGCAGGCTCCGCCAGAGCTCGGATCTGAAACCCGCTCTTCTGCCAAAGCTCAGAGTTGCTGTCCAGCACGAGGCTTTGGGAGGGCAGCCTTTGGCGCGACACTTTGGCTTTAGCGCTCGGGTCTGGGCCAGGCCCACTCTTCTCGCGTCCCTGCTGCTGCTGCGCGTTCTTCGCGGCTTTGGCTGCTTTATCTTCTTCTTTCTTTTTGGCGGCCTCTTGCCGCTTCTTTGCCGCAACCAGATCGCCTTTGGCGGCTTTCACCGCTGCGCAGAGGGTCTGAACGCTCTTCTTCTGCCTGCCGCCGGCCTCGTTGAGGTCTTTGATTGCCTTGTTACTGCCGCAGGTGCGAAACTCTGCGCTCATCTGCTTCAAAGCCTGAACGCTCCTCAACTCCTTGTAGTCCTTGCAGGGGCCCACCCGGGTCAACGCGCCCGCGTCTTGTGAGTTTGTCTTGCTTTCGTCCAGGGCTTTGTGCTCTTCAGCGATCTGCTCGTCCATGACTTTGCTCAAGCAGTCGTCTCCCTGCAAGACAGCGTCCAACCAACGGGCGCGCCGGTCTAAGACCGCCATCTCCTCTTGAAACGCGGCGCTGCCCGCCCCAAGGCTTCGGAACTCCGACATCACCCCAGCGCAGTCATTCCGCAGGTCCACCAGGCTTTTCTCAAAACTCTCCACGCCGGCCAGCCAGGCTCTCTCAGCTTTGCGGCACTTTGTTTCCGCGTCGAACCACTTGTCTTCTTCCTGGGCATCGGCGTCGTCCTTTCTCGCGGCGTTATCAGACTCCGCGTCGCTGCTGCCTGACTCCTCGTCCTCCCGGTCGTCGCCGTTCTTCCTTTTGCTGCTGCTGAGGCGGCGTCGCTTCTTTGCGGCCTCCGCCGCCTGCGCCAAGTTTGGCGCCACCGCTTCTTCCGTGTCCAAGCCAGCTGCGCGGGCCTGGCTTCGCAGCTTCTCCAGGTCAAGCCCATTGACTTTGTTGGCTTCTTCGTTGGCGCTGCCGCTGATCACCATGCGGGCGCGGTCCTGAACGGTGCTCTCCGCTGCTTTGCGGCTCAGCCGCTCCGACTGCTCCAGCTCCCTGTTGTCGCTGAGGTCGGTGTAGCCGCTCAAAACTGTGCGGGTAGGAACCGCTAGGCGGAGGTACCCGCGGGGTCCGTCGTTGTCCCTGACCACACTCTTATCTGCAAGCCACAGCTTCCACTTCGCGTCTGCTTCCTCCTGGGTGAGATACCCGTGCGGGGCAAGCCGCGCCTCTTCCTTCCACTGCCCTTCCCACATCATGACCTTCTCGTTCTCGCGGCGGTCCCCGCTTTTGCTCTGGATGCTCTTTTTGAAGCTCATGAAGGCAAAGCGAATCTTCCCGTCCGCTGCAGCGGCCCGGCTCCGCTCTTTGCAGAAATTTCGCAGCATGTCCTTGTACGCCGCTGGGTCTTCTTGTTCCAGGGCCTTCATGTCCTCGGTCGACTCCTGCTTGGCTGCGTGGCGCCAGAAAGCTCTCAGGTGGCCGACGCACTCCTTGCACCTCTTCTGGTCTTTGCTGAAGTCCTCAAGCGGCCTCTTTTTTCCGCAGACGCTTGTGCACTTGACGGTTGGGGCCGGATCCTCGGGGTCGGGGTCCGGGTCGCCGGCGACACTTTCACCCGGCGTCTTGCTCACCTCACGGCCGCCAGCTTGGCTCCACTTTCTCCTTCCCCTCCGTGGCTGGCCTGAGTTGAGCCAGTTGAGCGTTTTGGGGGGGTCCGCGCCGCCACTGCGGCTGGTATTAGTCTCCGCTTCCAGCTCCAGCATGAGGCCCTCGCCCCCGTCCGACTGAAGGCGCAGGACGTGCAGGCCAGCAGACCCAGGCTCACACTCCACCGCGGCCTCCGCCATGGCGCCCACGCCGCGCGAGAAGCTTTACCTGACTGGCCTGCTATGGCATATAAGCTAGTAGCAACAAACCTGATAGGCGAGTTGTTGCGATGTCACAACACCTTGACAAAAGCTACGCAGCCCAGGACAGATTGCAAGACGGCTGCCTGAAGTTCCCCTACCTACTTGATTGTTGGCCGACTGATTGCTCTTTGGCGGTCAACGCCAAACAGCTCTAATCAAGATCAGGATGGTTGCGAGTTGCCGGCTAGGGGGGTCTCTAAAACGCAAAGGCACGGGTGGACAAGATTTGGGGGCCTTGTTCTTGGACGCGACCTTGCAGCGCTGCACTAGTATAGTGTGACATGACTTGACTGAGTAGCTACCTGCATCATTGGCAACGCTGGGGCTGGGGTGCGTGACAAACGCACGCAGCAGAAACAAAAAGCGCTGTCAGCTGGCAGGGAAGAAACTGGGACCCGGACGCAGGCAGTTGCCAGAGACACAAGTTTGCACTTGGCACTTGGCAAAAGCGATCGCTGCAGCCAAAAGAGAGCAACTTTTGTTGTCTCAGGCCAGTCGCAGCTATCTGCTGCTGCGTGCTTGGGGACCTACTACAGCCTACCAAACTGAGCGGGGCAGCCCGCAGCCCGCACCGCGCTGCAGCTGCGTGCTACAAGCCTGGCCCGCAGCATAAGAAAGGAGGCAGGCAGGGCTACACGCGGCCCGCAGCCGGCCTGGCCACGCTCTTGCGCCGCGCGCCTATAAGCCTCCCACCATTAGCTGGACCTCCGCCCGGCTCATTCGCTTGATTCGCGCGCACAAGTCAAGCCCTTGGTCCGGCGGCAAGTCCAAGACACAGTGGTGCGCCAGCGCGTGCGCCAGCTCCTTGCCCCACACCTCTGCGAGCAAGCCCGCTATCTCTTGCAGCAGCGCAGTCAAGTCTTGGCCCACTTCAGAGTTCGCGGCAACGCCCGCAGGCAAGCAAACCGGCAGCTGCGTCCCCGCTGCCGCAGCCTTGGCCTGCTCGGGCACGCCGCTTGCGCCAGCGGCAGCGGCGCCAGCCATGGCGCTGGGCTGCGGGTCAGTCAGGAGTCAGGAGTCAGGAGTTCTGCGGCGGGCGGCGGGTTTGGGCGGTTTGGGAAGCGCTGGGGCCGGGGCAGCAAAAACTAACACACCTGTCATGGGCATGGGCGTCGCAGTGTCAATAAAAAATGTCAGACAAAAGCTTTGCAGGTTAGGTGGGGTGGTCTTGCCGCTGGGTCGACGAGCTGAAAGAACAGCTTGGCTAGCACCTAATTGGCACCTAACTTTCGCATGGTAAGGATTCAGGATCTCACTGCAACGGCAACGCTGCGCCGCAAAGACATTGTCAGTCTTAGCCTTGTCACGGCGAGCACATAATTAAATAGCACTTTGCGGATTGAGATGAGATGCTGAAACAAAGGAAGCCCAGCCCAGTGAAACAACAAGTGCGAAGTGGATTTCTTGACCTGCCTGATCAAAGACCATCCCATGGGGCGGCTTCAGTGTGTCTCTTCAGCCCCCCAGCCAGCAAACACGCTGCGCGGCTGCTACTTTGCCCAGGGAAAAACATCAACATGGGAACAAGAGGTTGTGTAATACGTGACTAGAGCACCCATGACTCATGACCCCGCACCCAGAGTCCCAAACAGCTAGCGTGTTGTGTGCTGCGCAACTCCAAAACATCTGTCGCTCACACTTGACTTTGAGGGGGCCATACAATTGCCGCGCTGGCCAACGCTCTTTCCCGCGGGCCCGTGAATCTGCGCTGCGGCTGCTGACAGGCACCAAGGCCGCCAGAGCCGAGCCCTAGGAGCTGCGCTACGAGCCGTCTCGGCGCCTCGCGCGTGCTGGCGGTGCCTCCCACACCCCTGCGGCGCTTTCCGCGGCGACCTCCCATTCCTCCCCTTGCTGCGGCACCTCCTCTGTCGCAGCCAGCGCAAAGGCGAACACCGCAGCCACAGCCTGCAAGTGCATGCCATTCCCGGCCACATCAAGGCCGGCTTTGGCTTCCATCACCTGTCGGTGTCCTTGGATTTTGCGGCGCGTTGCTGCGCTCACCGCTTGGTAGCACGACCACGGCTGCCCGCTTCTGGTGGTTGCGGGCAAGTGGTTTTTCTCTGCGAGCAGCCTGATGTACTGCTGCACTTCTGCTTGGGGCGCCCGAAACTTCTCGTCAAGGGGCATGACAATGTTTCGGTGGAAGACATCCTCGAACACCCGCTGCAGCTTTCGCCGCTGCCCTTCCTTCTGGAGCAGGGACGGGATCCACCGCCGCGCGCTCTTGCGCAGCATGACTATGTAAAGCCTCCGCCGCTCCACGGGCTCACCAAAAAGCGTTGGCGAAAGAAAGAAGGTCTCTATAGCGAACTTCTCTGCGGTCATGTCTGCCAGCGTGCGGACATCAAACTGCGGGGTGTTCTCCGCCAGGACGATGTCTTCGTCAAACTGAAGCCTCTCTGCAAGCCACTGCACAAATGGCAAGGTGCTGCGCCCAAACCAGCCCCTGCGGCCTCCCATCATTGACCAGTCGTAGCAGTTGAACCCAGCCACGTGCATTCTTGTCTTCATCGCAGCAGCGCCGCCCGCGTCCTCTGCGGGAACTCCCGCTGCCTTCTGGCCTGCGGCATCGCCCGCTGCAGCTGCAGCCGCTTGTCTGCAGGGCTGACTCCCAGCAGGGCTTGCGCCTGGAGCGCAGCTGGCTTCGAGAGTTGCGCCTGCTGCAACCCAGGGTGGGCTGACGCGGCACTTCTTGCGATGTCTGTAACAAAAACTCTCAGCAGCGCGCAGGTCTTGACGCATCACTTGTCGCAAGCACTCCTGAGCAAACGCCGCAGGGTCCAGCTCTGCTTTGAGCACCTCTGACTTTTTGATGCGGCCCAGCTGATGCTCGATGTCTTGCCAAAGCTTTGCGTTGCACCGCTCTCCTATGTCGCCATGCACGCACCCGGGCGCGCCCAAGCCTCCCCTAGACGAGGAGTCCAGCAAAACTGCGCGGCAGTCCGCTTCCACATCTCCGGCCCGCTGCACGCACAGGCGCGGCTTTGCTCCGTGAAGAAGCGGCGGCGCGGGCTGGAGCGACTGGAGCGCTACGGCTAAGCAGCGGGCAGCTTCCTCCGCGGTGCCGAGTCCGCTGTAATCGCTCGTGAGATGAACGCCTCCTGCCATAGCCTTTTCAAAGTTGCCCAGCAGGCCTGCCCGCTCCAAACTCTCCAAGAGCAGGTCTGGCCACATGTCGCTTTCGGACATGCTTCGCGGGCCATCCGCTGCAGCTAGCTTCGGCGGCAGGCTCGCCGCCTCCTCGCAAGCAAAGGCGGCGCCCGCCCGCCGCTGCCTCTTCCGCGGCTCATCCATGGCTGCCAGGCTGCGAGCTAACAAGCTGCTGCGAAGGAGCGCAAAACGCAAACGCCTACGCCCAGGGACTAGCGCAGGCTGTGCGAACTGACAGAAAGGTGGACCTGACAGTGACTGGCAAACTGGGGAAGGCACACTTACACAACGCCCGAATCACCTTGCACTTGCTGCCGCAGACCTGGACTGCGAACAAATCCGCTGGAGCTGGGCGCTTATTCTTCATAACGCGCTGCCTTGGCGCTGCACTTGTTGGAAAACAGCAGGAGAAAGGCGCGCTGGAACTCTGAGCTTTTGCTGAGATCGACGCGGGATGCGGAAGTTGGCTGTGGCTGTGGGCTGTGCTGCAGCGTGTTTTCTTGGGAGTGGCGCCTGTGGCTGTGTTTGCCATCAACGACGGGACAGCGAAGCAAATCCAATCTGCGAGTGTGCAGGCAGAGCCCGGCAGAGCAGCCCCACATCTCAAGACTCAAGACTCCAGACTAGAGCCGCGCCCCCCTTCGCAAGAAAGTACTGGACAGATTGGCCCTGCGAACGTCAACTTACGCCGCAGACACCCAAGCGAGGAAATCTCCCTTGCAACCCTTGCAAACGTCGAATTGTGTGAAAAAACTGAAAACCAAGCAAAAAACAAACGAAACTCTTGAATTTAGCAATTTTCGCTCATTTTCGTGGAGTTTTGATGCTTCAAGCAAAAAAAACAAAAAACCTTAAATTTGCTTGTGAATTTGCGAATTTGTGTCGAAAAACCCAAAAATCCTTAAAAGCCAGCGCAAATCCTAAGTTTAAGGAGTTTTCTGCGCCCGTGACTGCTTCTCATGGAAAGGCGCGCCAAACTCTGGCTGCCGGGAACTGCCCGGGACGCCCCGGGACGCTCCGGGACGCTCCGGGACGCTCCGGGACGCTCCGGGACGCTCCAGGACGCTCCAGGACACCAAAAAACCTTCGGCCGGCGCGAAAACTATCAAAATCGCACGTTTGCCCGGGACGCCCCGGGACGCCCCGGCACGCCCCGCAAAGCTCCAAGAATCTTAGTTTCTGCCACAAACAGAAAATGTTTGGGTCTTCGCGCGAAAATGAGGCACGGAAGGAGAGCGCGCACAAGAGCGTGCTCAATTTCTTGAAATTCTACAGGAATTCACAAAAAAACACTGAAACGAGACAAATTCGTCAAAAAAACTTCAAAAACACGCGTTTAAGGTTTGAGGCCCCAGAAAACCATTTGGCTGGTCCTTGCGGTGGTTTGTTTGCCCCCTAAGTTTCGGATCTCAGTCAGCGGCCGGTTTTTTTCACTCTCCTGCGCGTGTCAGCGCCTTTGCGCGGGGCTACCCGCTTGCCCTGGCCCGGTCTTCGGGCTCTCGCGGCTCGCGCCGCTCCTTTTTCTTTTTTTTCCTCTCTCTTCTCTCGGAGGGAGTCTCGTTCTCGCGGTTGCTTCGCCGCTGCCGCTTTTTGTCCTTGCTGTTTTGTCGTCGCGGGGCTGCCCGCTCATGAAAACCCGACTCCTTGTCCTTTGCGGAGCTGCCCGCTTCGCACGAGGCATCAGCCTCCGCCTCCACTGCCTCCACGTGGCTGGCCGCAGCTGCTCCCTGAGCCTCTGCGGGGCTGCCCGCTTCAGGCGCCTCAGGCGGCGTAGCCGCCACAGGCGGCGCAGGCTCCGATGGCGGAGGCTCGGGCGGCGGCAGGGCCGGCTCAGGCTCTTCCTTTGCCTGGACCTCCGCCTGCTTGGGCTCGGCAGGGGCCGGGCTCTCGGCCTCGGCCTTCACCTCCACTGGCGGCGTGTGTCCGCTGGTGTCCGCTGGCGCTTCTTCAGCTGGCGGCTCGGCTGCGGCCGCGGCCAGCCACACCTGTGGCGTCGCAGGCGCGAGCTGCGCCGCTGCTTCACCTGGCTGCGGCTTTTGCGCTTGGACCCAGTGGCCCAGCGTCTCCCGCAAAAACAGCAAATTGTCCGTTTGCGTTGCCGCGTCTGTGCGCTCAGGCTCAGGCGGCCTGTCCGGCTGCGACTCTTGCGGGGTTTCCGCGGCCGCGGGAGGTGGGGTTTCTTTTGCGGAGTCTTGCGGGGCTTCCGCTGCTGCTGAAGGAAGAGGCTGAGGCGAAGGCTCTGGCCGCTCTTGCTGCTGCGCCGCCGCCCTGCGGGATTGCCCGCGGGAAACACGCCTTGCCTTTGCCTCCGCGCTGCGGCGCTCGTGCCGCGAGCCTTCCAGCTTGCTCCATCCGCGGAAGTCGTCCCTTGAGCTCCACACCCAGCCCTTCGGCCAGTCTTGCTCCGCCTCGCGGCGCGGCTCTTCCCGCTGCCCCCGCGGCTGCCACGGTTCTTCCCGCCGCCGCGGCTCTTCCCTCTCTTCTTGCTCCGGCTCGCACATGCGTCGCCGGTACGCCGGGTCATCCCACTCCCACCCCCAGCGGCTCCTGTCGCCGCTGGGCTGCGGGGCTGCCGCTCGGTTAGGGGTCCTTGTCCTTGTCCTGGTCCTGGACCTGCTTGGCTCGGGCGAACTCTCTCCGTCGGCGTGCTCGTGGTAGCGCCGAGGGCGCGGGACGTCCAGCCAGTCCTGCGGGGTTTCCCGCTCTGCAGGGCGGGAGGAGCTCTTGTCGCGCCACCCGCCGCCGCGCCTTCGCGGCTCTGCTTCCTCCGCTTCTTCCTCCTCCGCTTCCCAGCGGCGGCTGCGGCGGTCATCCTCTTCCCAAGCCCAAGTCCTCCAGTCATGCTTGTCCGAGTCCTCCGGCCGCCAGGACCACCAGTCGTCCTCCCTCCAGCCATCGTCCCGCCAGCCGGACCAGGTCTGCCATGAGTCCTGCTCCTGGTCGCGGGGCTCCCGCTGCGGCCGCGGCATGGCAGGCCGGCGGACTGCGCTTGTTTGGCGCGCTGCCTGTTTCGGCTGTCTGTGCTGCTGGGCTGCTGTTGCTGCTGTGTCTTTAGCTTTTTCTGACTGACACGACTCGTGACAAACAAGCTAGCGGGCCATGCAGGTGAGCAAGAAACGACAGGCAAAATATCAAGTTATGGGTGGGGTCAAAAATGAAGTTACGAGGGTGGAATCGGGCGGGCCAAATGACCATGAAAGGGGGCCTTCAAAGGGGTCACCAAACTTGACATGCAGTTACACGAGGGCAAACAATGTCAAAAAAAAACAAGGCGTCCGAGCCCTCTTGCCGCTTGCCGGCTCGCCGCGCTGGCAGACCACGACTAGCAGCGAAAACTTTTCACGCTCCGCTACGAATCCGAAACGTGCGGCCAGCCAGCCCACCAAGGCTTCGGCGCACTTCGCGGGGATCCAAGGGATCCAAGGGCCGCAGTCTAGCTCAGTCAGCGCCAGCGCCATCGCTGCTCAGGGATGACTCGTCGGTGCTGCTGCTGCTGCTGCTGCTGCTGCTGCTCCTGCTGCTGGGCGACTTTGCGCCGGCAGCGTCAGAGCCTGCGGGGCTGCCCGCTCTGCTGCGGGCGCTTGACGCTGCTTCTTCCGCGCCCCTCTCCCGCTTCCTTTTCCTTTGGCCTTTGGGCTGAGCCCCTGCCTTGGCCTTAGGCTTGGGCTTAGGCTTCGGAGCGGCCTTGCACTTCGTTTTGGGCACTCCTTTTTGCTTTGGCGGCTGGCCGCGCTGGCCCTGCCTCTGCTGCGTCGCGCTCGAGCTCTGCAGCTTCTTCAGCGTCCAGCTCCTCGTCTGTGCGCGGCCTTGCTGCTGGTCGGCCTATGTCCGCGGCGCTGACGGCGAATTCAGGCGATGAAAAGGGCAGCTAGCTTGCCACTGTCCGTGCGGCGGCCGCTTGTCCGGGCCTGTGAAAGTGAGCCGGAAACAGCCCCACCAAAAGCTGTCTGGGTGTGTTTCTGCGGCAGCTCTCCGCGGGGCTGCCCGCTGACGGTCCTCCGCCTGGCCGGCATGGCCCTCCTGCGAAACTTCTCCAACTTCTGCCGCTGGAGGCTGCGGGGCTTCCGCTGCAGCACCGACGCCCTCAGCTTCCCCGTCCGGCTGGAAGGCTGCCTCGCTGCAGTCATCCACGAACCCTGCGCTGCTGCCGCTGCAGGACCCCGCATCGGACGCGTCTGGCTCCTGAGACTGAGACTGGCCTGCTGCCGCATCCTCCAAAAGAAGGAGCGCTCCCAGGGGGTCTGACTTCGGGCTGGCAGGCGCTGGAAGCAGCAAACACTGCGGCTGCTGCTGCTCCCCAAGCATGTGCTCGTCCACGTCGAGCTCCAAAGGGGCAGGAGACGCAGCCTGGTCAACGCGGTCTTCGATCCGCAAGGGCTGCTCTTCCGGCACTGCGCCGTTGTGACTGCGGCCCAGGATGGACAAGTAGTACTTTTCGCCTTGCCAGTACGTTTCGCCTTGCCCGTGATGAACGGCCTCAAGAAAACCTTGCTCAAACAGCTCGCCTGAAACACACAGCGCTTGCATATACGCTCTCATCTTGGGGCCGCAGATGCTGATGTCGCGCGCGTAAAAGACTCGGCGAGCGGATCTGCGGGTGATTGGCGGCAAGGCCCGTCGCTTGGCTGCCTCTGAGGGGCCTCGCTGCACTTCCCAGCCGCTGTGCAGCAATATCTGAAGCAGCTCCCAGCTCGTTCTCTGGCTTATGTCCGCCAGCGGCAAAGCGGCAAGTTCTTCCGCGCCAAGGAAAACCTTCCGCGGCGTGTGCGCGACATGCATGTGCACCAAGCTGCCCGCTCCGTGGCAAGTGAGTCCCCAGAAAATGGCACTGCGCTGCTGCCCGCGCTGCTCAACCGCGCCTAACGCGCAAAGCTCTTGCGCGGCATTGCGCGCGGCTACGTCGGACGCATCAATGAGCAGACACTGCTCCAAACTACACTGCGGAAATGCCCGCTTCAGCACCAAGTCGCCAAGAAGCCGCGACACGCCCGCAGATATCGCTGACTGCCTCAGCCCGAAAACTAGCCTTCGCTCAGTCTCCCACTGTCGCATGGTTTGCTTCAAAGTCGCTGTGTTGTCGACGCGGTCTGGGCCGCTTGCGGCGTCTCCGCACAAAGACAAGACGCGCACCTGGTGCGAGATTCCGCAAGCTGCCTCCGGCTCTGCGCCCACACAAAGCTGCAGCTTCAGGCCCGCGTCGCCCGCGTCAGCATGGCCAGCAGACTCTACCGGCGCGCGCATGACCACGCCTTTGTGGAAAGCGACGCACAAGTCTGAAGAACTCAAGCGTGCGGTTTCCGCTGCGGGCAAGGGTATGGTTTTCCTCCTGCTTGGCTGGCTGTTCACGACCCGCAAGAAAACCACACTGTCCAGCCTGTCGCTGGGCACGCCAGCCTCCAAATCCGCAGGCGCTGCAGCCCCAGGCCCGGGCCCTGGCTGCGGCTCTGCCTTTTTGCGGGGCTGGGCCGCCAGCGCCAGCTCTGGCTCAGGCGCCGCTGTCGAAGCTGAGGACTCCACCGGGCCAAGCAGTCTCTGGCTCAACATCCAGGCACAGCTCCATGGGCTGCGCAGCGGGTTTGTCGCAGATGGCATCCTGTTGAGGCGGAGCCAACGCCGCTGGCAAGGCGCAAGGCTGCTGCCGCTGCAGCGCATTTTTCAAGCTCTGGAACTGCAAAGTTGTGCGAAAAACTGCACAAAGAGCCCAAAGCCAGTCTCTCTTGCAAGTGGCGAGCAACAGCAAGGCGCTCTACGCTCTGCAAATTCCACCGTGGCTGCGCGCAGCGGCGGCCGCGGCCCTCAGGTCTATGGAGCTCCCACTCTCTCAACGCGGCTCTAACCCGCTTCTCTTTCTCCGCCTTTCTGCACAAACGCTTCTTCCGTGAAGCAGTCACCTTCTGGAACTGGGTGGCTGGGTCCATGGCGTACAGGATTGACGCTGCGAGGCTCAGTTTCACTCTTGCATCCCTTCTGGCAGCTACTCCTTGGGCCCACAGTGGGTGACTCCAGAAGCCCAGCCTCTTAGCCATGTCATCCGGATTCTGGACGCCTTCCCACGCGCGCAGAAATGTTTCCAGTTCCTGCGGGGAATTTGCGTCGAGGATCTTCCGAATTTCGTCAATGCGTAGGCGACAACTGACAAAGGGCGCGGTGATCTTGCCTCTGTGAGCCACCAGCTTCTTTGTAGTCGCGTGTTCCCGCTCCTGAATGCGCTCCACAACTGGAACAAACCGCAAGCTCTGCACAAACGGACCCAGCGTTGGCAAAGATTGCAAATCCGCGCCCTCCGCAAAGTCAGACAGCCCCTTCCTGCCCGCTGTCCCAGGCTGCAAAAAATGCAGTGTGAGTCTGTGGTGCAACTCAGCGGCGGAAGCCCCGCTAGCAGCCTGCTTATCGAACTTTTCGATCGCATCCCGCGCAATCTGTCTAGCAGCTTCTGTGTTGCGGCTAAGAGCGGCAAATTTCCACGGCAAACAATCCCAGCACTGCAGCTTCTGCCGAAGGTACTCAACCATTGTGACTTTGCCGCGGGCGAAATCTGTCAAAGCGGCCTGAATCTGCTCTTCGTCAGTGCAGTAGTTGCCTTCCAAAATT
Organism: Effrenium voratum; assembly: GCA_963377175.1. Classification (NCBI taxonomy): domain Eukaryota; class Dinophyceae; order Suessiales; family Symbiodiniaceae; genus Effrenium; species Effrenium voratum. The sequence continues at coordinate 97,103 of CAUJNA010001099.1, forward strand.
TCCATCAGATAGCCCTCACCCCAAGAGTCAATCCGCTGCCACAACTCCCCGCTCGCCAGCTCCACGGCTCTTTGCCCGGACATTGGGCAGGGCTTGCCCCCGTCCTTGGCGGCGGGGTACCCCATTTTCTTTCGGAGGGCGTGAAGGACGTCACGGGTGTGCTGCTGCGCGGGGCTTCCCGCTGCGCCTGCGAGAGGAGAGGCGCACCCTGGCTGCAGGAGCCAAGGGTGGCAAGAACAACCCTCAGCCCAAGCGGTCAAGTCCGCTGAGAACTGATTCAGCTTGGCCAACATGCAGGTGTAGAGCCACCAAGCTTCTGACGTCACTGCGGACGTCACCGCTCCTGGGTCAAGCTCCGCGTCGCCATCTGCAGGCCGCCGCTGCCACTGCTGGGCCTCGCTGGCATCAGCGCCAGCGCTGCCGCCGCCGCCATCGAACTTGCGCTGGTCCCAAGTCACCTGAAGCATCCTCTTCTTAGCCAGGACAAACGGCAAAGCTTTCTGTATTGAGCCCCACCTCCACCTCGCTGGCATTGGCGCCCCGGCCTCTTGCTCCGACACCATCCACGCCCAAGGGCTGCCCAAGAGGCAAGTCGCTATGTACCGCTTCCGCAAGTGCTTGTGGTGAAGCAAGGCGCACACGGCCTTGAACTTTGCCAGCCAGTCCTGGTAGGAAGCCAGCGACTCGTGAATGCTGTTGCACATGTTGTGGAAGATGTGCAACAGGCCGGGGGAAGGGAGAGCGTTTGCGAACAAGAGCGGGGGGCCTCCTGCTGCCGCGGCCTCTTCCGCCGCGGGCTCAGCGTCCAGCTCCAGTTCGGCGTCCTGCAACATCCGCAAAGCTGAAGCCTTCTGCCTGCTCAGCAAAGCCACTTTCCGTGCCAAGGTCAGTGCAGAACGCGGAAACACAGCTCAGGCAGGCCTGGGTCAAAGAGTGGCGATGGGTCTCCGCAACAAACTTCTTGACCATGCACAGCAGCTTCATGTCCAAGTTTGCAGACTGGCTGCCACTACCCAAGGCCATGGGGATCTGCCGATGGGTCATGATGTGTTGGCTTAGAGCTTGGCAGGCGGCGTCTCTTTCTTGAACGATTTCCTCCATCCGCGCTGCCGCTGCGGCTGCCGCTGCGCGTGGGCCGCGCGGGCGCGGTTCCGGTTCCGTGTCAGCTGAAGCGCCGCCGCGCAAACAAGCTCCTGGAACTCTGTCAGAGAGCGCTCCAAGTACTCCGCAGCTTGCGCGCACGTCGCCAAGCGCCGCCCTTCGATGATGCGCATCATGGACATGAGCCAGTCAGCGCCGCCTTGCGGGGAAGAGTCCGCCCACATGTAGATGCGGCAGCTCCCCGCGCACCACGCCTCAAACTTGGTTTTGTAGTAGCTGCACAAAGCTGCATCAATCTGGATTTGCGACGCGCTGATTTGCGACGCGCTGGGCATTTTCGGGAGTGGCTTTGGGCCAAGACCGTCTAACAGCCCGGGCACGCAGCCAAGCGCATGGCGGAATGTTTCCGCTAGCTTGCTTCGGTCCCGCAAGTGCATGGCGCCGCAGAGAGCATGCAAAAGGGACTCCTTGCTGCGCCTCTGCCGCCGCTGCCCCTCGCCTTCTGCGGAGCTACCCGCTGCGCTAACAACGGCGCATGACGTTCTCCTCCAAAAACAGCTGGCACTGTTCGCGGCTCTCTTCGTCGTCTGCTAGCTTCAGAATGGCGCCAGACCACTGGCGCAAGAATTCTGAGAGCTTCTGCGCGTGCGCGGCTTGAAATTTCAAGTCTGCTTCCGGGCCAGCGCCCGCCGCTTCTCCAGCTAGGGCAGCGGCCGCCGCCGCGCTGCGCTGGTCTTGCTCGAACTTGTGCGACCGCTCTGCCCAGGGCAGGGGCGGAAAGTCGCCCAGCTCCTGCTGAAACAACTTCTTCCGCGCAAGAAGGTCAGCCGCGGCCTGCTGGCCGCCCTGGCCGCGGCCAATGTGTCTGACAAAATCGGACCCCTTAAGCACCAGCGTGCTCCAGCATCCTCGCAAAATCAAACGAAGCGGCAGCAGAGGCACTCTCAAAGCGAGAGGCCGCCGCAAGAAGTCCGCAACTTCGTCTGAGCTTGCGCCCAGCTTCGTCCTCAGGCCCAGGCAGCTCGCGCCGCTGCGGCGGCAGAAGTCCGCAAACTCAATTTTTTCCGGCTCCCATAGCTCAGACGCAAACCGTGTGGGGCTGTGGGAGGCATACTCCCGATCGAAAGCAAGCAAGCTCTCGATCTCCAGCGAACACATTGACTGCCAAGAACTACTGTCGTCAAACAAAAGCCTGCGGAGATAATCCTCCTCCGCTGTCCACCGCGCGAGAGCCCCGCGGGCTGTCTGGCCGGCTCGAACCCGAACCAGCCCGCAAAGAGAGGAAATGCCAGGACGCTGCCGCTCAGGCTGAGGCGGCTTGGCTTCTGCCGATGCCGCTGCAGCTGCGGCTCCAAGGTCCGCTCTTGCCACTGCAAGACGTGCTGCAGCCCTTGCCGCTCCGCCAGCACGTTCACCCAGCCCACTTCTGGGTGCGGCGGGCTCACGCGGCGGAGCTTCCCGCTGCCACCGCTGGCGTCGTAGTGCTTGGCAACGGACCAGCGGGCGGAAAGCAGCAGCAGCGGCATGGCAGCTGTCACAACTCACAGTCACTAACTCACACGCTGATCTGAATTGCTTGAGTGCATGTCTGACATGTGTGTCTTGCGAGTCTCGAGTCTGTCTCAAGCTTCAAACTCTGAACCCACTGAAACTGAAACACACTGTGAAGGGGAACTGCGTTCAGCGCGACAAAGAAATCAAAATCCTTCATCGTGCGGGGCCGAATTGCGCGAGTCAGCCGCTGGCGCCACACGTTTGCCTGCAAGCCCCCGCGTTTCGGCTGAGTCAAGCCATCGCAGAAGCGTTCGTGCAGCTCTTCCACGCTTTTCTCACAAAATTTGCTAGAGTCCTGCCTGTAGCGCAACTGGCTACAAAATCCGCGAACGCCTTCAGCAATAACTACATCTGACGCTTTAGCTTAGTTACGCTGGGAAACAAGGCGCGCACCGAATCTAATAATGTCGTTGTTCCGGTCGTCAATGACTGCATCAATGTCGACCCATCCACCTTCGTCGCACCTGAAAGCACTTCCTCGGCAGCTGCCGATCTTGTGTCGAAGGACTCTGCATAGGTCGTGTGATAGCTGGTTTGCTTGGTCCCTTGTAGCAAATACCGAGCGATCATCACCAATCCTGCATAGTGGAGCGCCATCGAAAGGAGCAACGCAGAAGTTGACACTCTTGCCAAGTTGCATCACGTCCACCTGCTCAAGGATTGCACCTTTGGGAAAGTAATTGGGGTCAACGATGGACGCATACGCCCATGGCAAGTGCACATCACTCACATCGCCATACTTCGGGATGTAGCACGGAATGGTGTCACATCCCACCTCGAGCGTTTTCTTGAACGTCCTGCTGTCCCCGCACGGGTTGTAGGTGAGGTCGACGCCACCACATTGTAGCTCTCCTCCCTCAGCCGTGTCAGCCATCTCCACCAAGTTGATGGTATAGCTATACATCTCAATTGTTTCCTTCCCTGCTTGTCCTCCTCTCTTCCTTTCTTTGGACGTTGATGAGGACGGCTCCTCCGTATCCCCCATGTCTTCATCAGATGAAACGGGGTCACTGCTGAGTAGCTCACGGAGCACCTTCATCGCCTTCTCATTTCCAGCAGCCTCCTCAATGTCCTTGCAGTCGCCGTCGTGGGCCGTCGTAGTGCCGCTCTCCGCCCGTCGATCACTCGCTGCTTCTTGTCTTCCTTCTCAGCATTGGGCTGAGAACTTCGGCTCGGGTCTGGTGCTTGACCAAGACCCTCATCTTCGCCCTCCGTGGCCTTTCTCTTGGACCCTTGTGCAGAGGGCTCGGTGATCAGGGATCGTGGATGTCTGGGCTTGACCTTGTTCATGATGTCAAGCACCTCCTTCGTGGGCACGCCGAGCTGTGCGGACGGTTTGTTCCGCTTTCTGTTCTGGCCCGTCGTGTGGGTCACGTTCCCAGCGAGGTGTCGCACTATTGACTGCTCGAACTCCCTCTTGATCTTCCATGCGTCCTTCCACAGTGGCAGTTCGTGCTGGAAGTACGACATCACCTCAAAGAACCCCAATACCATCTCGACGACGTCTCCCAAGGATTCCTCGTTTGTGGTTTGTCCCAGGAGTTCATACATCGTTCCTTGGTCGAGCACACTCTTGATCCAGGACGAATACGCCACATTGCCAAGATCCTTGTCTATCAAGAAGATGGACATTCTCTCCTCGACCCCCTCGGAATTCTTGCACACGATCACATCCCGGGATGCGCACAATTGCTTCCCGTGACCGTTGTTGTAGAACTGCGCTGCTTGATCCACAGTCATGCTCACGAATCCCACGTGGGAAAGCTCCTTCTTCAGCTTAGAATACGCGAGCTCCCGTATAATCGTGGTCATGGTCTGGATGTTGTCGACGTCCACCATGAGGTTTTGAAGGTCGGGGATTGCCACCACGCATTCCGCGAAGAGGCGTGTGTACATTTTCTTCCCCTCGATAGACCTTGCAACACCATTCGTGTCCGCGTTCCAGTTCGCGCAACAGTTCACGCAAGAAGTGGGATTGAACTTCGAGTTTGGTCCGAGCACCTTTGACTTGCTCACCTGCGTCTCTCTATCGCAAAATTCGCAGATAAACTTGCTGAGCTCCGTGACCGTATACCATCGAAGACGTGGATCACCGACATCGGCTTTTCCAAAAGCATCCTGTTCGCCGTGTCCTTCATCTTGCCGTTCTTGTTTCCTCTTCGATTGTGCAGTGAAGGTCGGCTTGTACTCAAACTTCACCTTCGACTCTTCCATGTTCTTCGGGATGTTGAATCGAAGGTCGGGCTCGTTTATGCACGTCCCCTCCAGCTCACACACAAACGCGTTGCTTGGTGCGACCGCATCGATGGATTTCTCAATCAGCAGTCGCTTCAGGAGGAAATGTTGCAAGTTCGAGCTCCCAGGGATCTTGTAGTTCTTTCCTGGACCACGCGCCACAGGCGATCGTTCTCGGTCACCAGCGCGCCTGCCGCCTTGCAGATCTCGCTAACCTTGTTGGCGATCGTCCCCAAGTCCCCTCTTCCACCATGGAAAGCAACATCGCGATTCACGCACACCACGACCAGGCCCTTGCATGTGTTGACGAGGTCAGATATCGCCTTCTGCAGGGAGTCGATGATGGGGTTGGCGGTCACCTGCCATCCGCATCCTCTCATGCACACCCAATCATATAGCGACATCCAAATGTGCACCGACATTGGTGAGTCATCCATGTCTCGCCTCCGCCGTTCAGCGATGAGCTTATCCAGCTTCTGCAATCGGGAGATGATATTCAACGTGTCGTTGGGTGAGGAGACTTGCTCACTCGACCCATAGTATGATCTCTCCTCGATGTTTGTCCATCCCTGTTCGTTGACCATCATCTGGAAGGTCTTCGTGCTCCCTTTCGAGTTGACGGCCCTCAGGGGCCAATCCAGGACCAAGAAGCTCTTCTTGTGGATCATCATGTCGCGAATCGTCGCCTCGCCAATGGGGCTCCTCTTCTGCCTATTGATAATCCGGTTCAACTGTCCAGGTGCGTTGTCCGGGTTCTTCTCCGCCTGAATCAACGCGTTGATGGCTTTGGCGCCCGGAAGGCGTCCAGTAATCAGGCATCCTGTTTGGGCACACAAGAAAGCATATAGCTGTAACCATGCCGCATTCCCCTTCCCAACATAGGAAAGTATAATCTTCTCCGCGCTGGTCTTCTCCTCGAAGTGCAATAGCGAAGAGGTCAGGCATCTCAGCATACACTCCCAATACGTTGCGTTCTTGCCTTCTGCAAGACATGGCCCAAATACAGTTTGTACGATCGGGTACCCTGTATTGTTGTCTATGTTGAACTTCACATTGACAGTCGCGCCGCTCAAAGTAATACCCCCTTCGAATGAAGTGTAGGTATCATGTCCAGCAGTTGGGTTGATAATTACCCATCTGTCGTCGTCACCACCAGAGTTCATTCGGAAAATGGAGTCGATGATCTCGTTGTCGATCTTGACAGCGTCGCTGGCTTGCGACCCCCCACTTGGAGCTCCCTGCTGGGGGACTGACCCACCAGCGGTTTGACTCCTTTGCCCGGAGCTTGATGCCGACTTCTGCTGTCGCTCCGTCTTCCGTGGCGGCTCCGTCTTCGATGAGCCCATCACCCACCATGTCGGCTCTTCCCCAACCACGAAATCCTCGGGGTACTTCTCCAGTTCCCTCTCGATTTCATGCATCGTGCAGTACTTGTTCTGGAAGAATTCGATCATGACGTCCTTCTCGGCCTTCTTCTCGATCTCCTTCATCCAGCTTACCCACTTGCGCCGATCTTGGTTCTCAGCGGCCCTGTCAGCCGCATGCGGTGCCAAACTGATGGAGTTGATGTTCATCGCGGGCAGCCTCGACTGATAGATCATATCGATGCACCATAGGAAATCCCTGGAGTACTCGATCTCCCGGTAGAGATCGTTCAGCTCCCTTTTGTCTGGACGGAAATAAGCTGTATACGACTGATCTTTGGAGTCCTTCTCACCGAGTAATGTGCAATCTCCTCATGATGAACGAGACGCACATGAGCGAATTGACCGCCCCGATGCACGCGTCAGAGATGTCACTGGGGGTTGACCCACAGATCATCCAGCGCAATAGGTTGTTCTGGCTGGCATTCTCATCCCTCCTCAGTGTTCATTGACGCATGCAGCTCATTCTGGTAGACCAACCCAAGGTCCCAATTCTTCTGGTAGTCGTCCTTGGAACCACGACCGTAGAAGTCGATCTTGGGAGCCTTTATCACGCTCAACGTGAACACTTTCCCCCAGTTTCGATCTCTGTACTTTGCAATTCTCCGATCGTGCCTCTCAAACTCTGCAGTCGTCTGGAACTCCTCGGAGCTCCTCCACCTTCTCGATGACGATGCCCTAGATGACTCGTCGCTGATGAACTCTTTATACACCTCCCCAACCGGGGTGTCCTGGTGGAATGCAGCTTTGAACGACCGTTCATCGTTGTCCTCGGCCACGCCCAATGCGAGATCCCAGATGTTCGCAATGGATCTCAACATATCCGCCCCCTCTATGCAGTACTTGGTCACGTTGAGCAACTCGGGGTTCTTCGCTAGCAACGACGCCTCACCGCAAAGTTGGTTCAGCGCCGACACAATCTTCTTTCCCTTGCTGCAAAATTCCCTCCATCCAAGCATGCATTCGTCGGCAGAAAGCTGTCCGAAAACTTTGCTGATGAACTCTAATGCAACCCTCATGGATTGCCCTTCACCTTTCATCATCCCGCGGCCCTTGGCAGAATAATATGCTGAGTATGTATAAATAGCGGGGACGCCGATGTCCTCGATCCACTTCACGCACATACCCAGGTCGCTGCTCATCTCCATCCTCTTGGGTATCCTCTTGCCTTCCTCGATGGCGTTCTTCACCAAATTCCCCAATAAGATTGCTGCTTGCCTAGATTTCCCGACAGGCACGCAGAAGAACTCATTCGCGTTGACGACAGTCGGATTGGCAGTCATCTTGATGATATTCTCCAGAACCAGGAAAACCCAAAATAAGCAGCTGCAAATGAGGCCACGGAATTGTCCCAATACGATCCCAGTCTCAACTCCTCCTCGAAGCTTGGGGTTCGGGACTGACCCAGCTCCCCGTATGCACCAGAGGTTCGGGACTGACCCAGCACCTCGGTTGTGCAGTTGGGGTAGTGCAGATTTCGCTCGCAGTAGCTTGGCGCTTCCGCGATCTCCCTCGCGTAACGCAAGCAAGAGCAAGTTTCAATGGCGCCGGCTTGAGGCACCTTGCTCGAGCACGAAAACGGCGAAGGATCACACCCACAATTATTGACGTGTACAACTGGGTTTCTTTGGTTTCACGACCGGCACAAGGTCCATGTTCATGGTTTCCATTGCATTTCTTAGACAACGAGCCACCAAGTTCAAAGTTCCATGAGACAACTCTCCATGGTTTCTTGATTGGCATGGGTTTCTTTGCATATCTTTGTTTCAAGCCATAGCGACACCCATCAAACTCGTGACTAGTCCCATCATGCACAACCTCATGCAGTCTCTCATCTTTCCAATAATCACAACTTCCAGGCAACTCAAACAAAATCGCAGCTCGTTTTGTCATGGCATGCCGTTTATTTCAACGAACCGTTCAAACAATCTCCAAAATTCTCTTTGTTTGGCCTCGATTTTCTCTGCGGTGTCAATTCCGCGAGTCTTGTTGAGGCGTGCCCATGATGATCCCCCCGTGCAAGGCCCGGCGAAGAACAACAAATCGGAAGGTTTGGTAAGCACATGTCTGGCGATTCTCCCCCCGTACTCGCTCAGTAAGTCATCAACCAGAGTTATGGTGACAACCTGCGGCCCGTCATGGCGGGCAAGAGCAGTGAACCAGTTACGTGGTTCGGAACATGCCATCAGCACGATAGGCCGAGCCAAGTCAACACTGTAAAGAGTGACGACTGTGCGAGTTCTCATACCAGGAAGCGAGACATGAACAGGAGCGCGAAGCACACCACCGTCATGTTTGACCATCGCGAGTTCAATACCCGGCGCTAACTGTGGCTTGTGCTTCACCGCAATGCGATACGGAACAAAACAACGACCAGGGACAAGCTGCTCGTGATTGATATGCAGACAACGCATGAGCAACTTCAATCGGAGCAACGTTTCCAAAGCAAGGTCGTTAACACACTTCAACTCTATGCGCTCGTTCGACAGTTCTTCAACAAATGCGGCCAGCACGGACTGCATGTCAACATCCCCGGACCCGACGTGAATTGGTCGTGGTCGTGGAGACCGTTCCCGCGCCGGTGCAGCGACCGGTACGGGATGAAACTGCCAAACTGCGCGTTCAACCCAACCATCAATCCGCACACATTGTAGCCCTGGATCAACTCTATCCTCAACTTTGAGCCATGACCCATTCTTCAGAAACCAAGTGGAACGAAGCCACTTGCTCCCAAACGGTGTCATAACCGCGAGTGGAGGTTTCACACGCATCAATCTGGGTCCCTTGGCAACAACAACCGGATCATGTCCTTCATGCTCATGCAATCCCTCTTTGGATGTTAGTCCAGACCACCATAGGTCGGGGGCATGATCGGAATGTGTGTGTACGGAAATGTTGGAACTCCGTCAACTGTCCCCGAAGCAGTCTGCATGGTCCCCTTTATGGGATCACACGTAGGTGTGAGCGCCTTGAGGGTATCCGGGTCAGACAGCAAGCTCGGGTCAAGTAGACCAATCTGCAAACATGCATGTTTCCATTTGCGTCCATCATTGAACGCCTTGGTGTAAATATCGGCCGCCATCCTGTCGGTGACCTCATACGCCAAGTACATGTAATCACGTGTGAACATCTCATGCATCCACGAAATGCTAACACCATGGCTTCTCTCAAGGTGGCGCATCGTGGGGTTTCTCCCCGATCGCACGACACCGATCATAGCCTTGTTATCGTCATAGAACACAAAGTTCGGTGACTTCTTGAGAATCCGCTCTACCAGCTTGAGAGCGGGCATACCCATCGATCTCATGGCAACATCGGCCGCAACAATCTCGGCCTCGGGAGTGGAGTGACTCACACAACCCTGTCTTTTAGAGCTGCCAGACAACGGAAACCGGGTATTAGGCCCTTGTATATTCAAGTGTCCACCGGAGGTGGAACGCAGCGAGTCAATGCATCCCGCAAAGTCAGCGTCCGCATACAAGGCCAAGTGCACATCGTCCATAGGGTCTCCAACCCAACCGACCATGCGCCAATGTTTGGTATGATGCACATAGCACATCAAGTGATGCAAACCCCGATCATCGGAGTCAGTCCACCTATGCACGTTCCGTGCTAGGCGATTCACTTGCCGCAACAAATCGAAGCGAGCAATCCGCGCACCGTACAGCAACTTCATCAGTACGCTAGCGGCATGCGGAGCAAGGTGTCCACGCACGGGCTCCTTCATGGCCAACTCAGGAGTCCCTCCCCGTTGGTCCGGCACTGTGGCAGAACCGTCGGTGGGCACAAGATTGTTACACCAATTGCACACGACTGACGGCCCCTCTCTGGCAGGCTTCCGTGAGACGTGATTCTTTGTTTCTTCGTGCAACTCAGGAGTGACAACCTTATTCAACTTTACGTCGCCCGCCACTTCAAGATAGCGGTCGACACAGGAACGTAGGAACTGTTCCATGTCATAGGTCACCGTTGTTACTCGGTGCCCGTTCCCGAGAGTGACGTTTCCCTTGCTTTGATTACAACCAAGGTACATGTCAAGTCCGGTCTCGGGCTCTATCTTCAAACGTGTACGCAACATGCTCCACCCTTGGGCAAGGTTCTTCTGCGGCCCTGCCATTTTGAAGTCGATGGGCTCAAAACCAACGGCACGCACCAACTCGTCGCAGTGCTGCTCCCAAAATGTTCCCGCATCTGGGTGTCCGTACAGCGCCTTCCTCAACGGGACGACTGGTCTTCTGTACTTATCCCATTTGCATTCACTTGGCACAGCCTCCGGTGGCAATTCAATCCAACACGGCGTGCCTCTCAAGGTGGCCTGTATGTACGCCTGAACAGCGTCGGCCATCTGCACATCCCAGCCATCATGACAACCCAGAAAATCCGCCCAACGCGAGGCTTCAAATGAAGCAGGAGAGTTCCCCAAATCTTGAAACATCGCAGCCTCAAAGCTTTGGTTCTTCACTTGGTTCCCCAGCAACACGCCTCTACCCTTGAACTTCCTCTTAGGATCACCGACAGGCAACTGTGAGTGCTTTTCAACGCAAATGCCATGTGCGCGAGCCATGTGTATCTCTTCCGAGTCTCTTCCCCTTTCGCTTTTGCTTCTTTGGCTACGGCGTCATATTCGCACACCGCGCCGAGATCGAAGACACCCTGGTCGATTAATCCCGACCATTCTTTCTTCATCGATGCTAACGCATCAGGGTTGGTCAACATCTCTTTCCGGCCTACCGGCCTGGATACTAAAGCGTCGAAGAATCGTACAACTTTCGCAGCTTTCTCTCTGTGCTGTATTCGCTCAGAAGTCACGCACGGCATCGATGGGTACTTCTTGGCTTCACCGTCTTCGCCTATCGCAGGCATTGCAAGTGGCACTTTTCCAGAAACTACCTCAGCAGACTCCTCCCATTCATACCAGGTAAGATCCGTCGATTCGTCGACCGATGGATCCGTCCCCGATGCCGTCTCAGCTTCGTCTTTATGACTCTCCATGACTGATGCAACCGCCTTCGTCCAGTTTGGAGTCAACTCTCAGATTTGAACGTCCAGGCATAAATTACTACCAGACACTCAAATTCTTTCTCAAGCTGAACGTTTCGTCTCAAGACGTCTTGGGACTGCTTGGAATCCATGAGAACAACCACCCCATCGACAGGATTAACAACAATCCTGACCCATTCAAGCTCAGCCAAGCGCTTCCCATCCATTGGGTTCTTGATCTTTGATATGTTCTTCCGCAATCCCCAATTGTACTGCCATTCTACTCCACCCCAGCGGTTCCGAAGCATCGCTCGAATTCTCTTACCACCGGGCATCTGTAGTGTCCGTGCCTCTGCCGGCGCGGAAATCTCAGACTCTTTACTCTTGGGATCTTCTTCTTTTTTGTTGCCACCGCCCTTCACCTCGGCCTTCTCTTCCTTGGTGTAATATTTACTCATCATCTTCCATTCTTCAGGAGTGAACTCCGGTCTCGATGTCTTCATTAGCCTGAATCCATCCTTCCCGACAGGATACGGTCTTCCGGCTCCTTGCCATCGTCGTTAACGTACGTGATGCCATCCCCAGGTAGTCCAACTGACACGTGTGGGAGGTCAGATTTCGCAACCTTCTCGATCTGATCGACTTCATCGTCAAGCAGTCGCTTCTCGTCACTCTGCAGCAATTCAGGCTCGTAGTCCTCATCTTCGATCAGGCGGTCACGCGCATCCAGACCGATTGCATCGATAGACCTCTCTCTTTAGAGGGGGTTTCCCAAATGGTTTATATTCTACCTGAGAGGCTCCTAGCACTCGTCCGTCCAGCATTTGACCTTGTCCTGCGAAGGATTCGAAGTCTAAAACGCTGCGTGCAGGCGTGAGGCTGCAGAATAGAGACCCCTAGATATGCTTGCAATTTGGCTCCAGGTTGCATTTCAAGCGAGCCAACCTTTGCAGGGCTAAGAAAAACAAAAAAAAAAGAAAACAAGGGGTCCCAAAAAAAGGGGTCCCCAAAAAAAAGGGAAAAGGGGTTTCCTTTGGCAAAGGTTGACATCGCTTGAAATGCAACCTGGAGCCAAATTGCGGCGCATATCTAGGGGTCTCTATTTTGCAGCCTCACGCCTGCACGCAGCGTTTTAGACTTCGAATCCTTCGCAGGACGAGGTCAAATGCTGGAGGACGAGTGCTAGGAGCCTCTCAGGTAGAATATAAACCATTTGGGAAACCCCCTCTAAAGAGAGAGGTGGCATATCGACTTGCACCAGGGAATTTGAATTGAAGGATATTATCCTTCAATTCCTGGTATACTTCCAGTACGACACGAACGTCTTGCGCACTGTCACTCGCGGACTTGCCGCTGACCAACCTGGCCACGTCGACCAGGGAAAACTGCTTGTCGCGCCGCGCCACCTGCCCGGCATTGAAGCCGCGCCAAGCCGCTGAACCCCCACAGTCTCCGGGGTCCTTGCTATATGTGCTATATGTGCTATATCTTACACGCCAAGCCGCTGAAGCCCCACTCTTCCCCGGGTCCTTGCTATATGTGCTATATGTGCTATATCTTACACGCCAAGCCGCTGAACCCCCACAGTCTCCGGGTTCCTTGCTATATGTGCTATATGTGCTATATCTTACACGCCAAGCCGCTGAACCCCCACAGTCTCCGGGTTCCTTGCTATATGTGCTATATGTGCTATATCTTACACGCCAACCCGCT
>CAUJNA010001100.1:0-47500 GCA_963377175.1 Effrenium voratum
CACAGACACACAGACCAGGCACAGACACACAGACAAACAGACACACAGACACACAGACAAACAGACAAACAGACAAACAGACACACAGACACACAGACACACAGACACACAGACACACAGACACACAGACACACAGACACACAGACACACAGACACACAGACACACAGACACACAGACACACAGACACACAGACACACAGACACACAGACACACAGACACACAGACACACTGACACACAGACACACTGACACACAGACACACAGACACACAGACACACAGACACACAGACACACAGACACACAGACACACAGACACACAGACACACAGACACACAGACACACAGACACACAGACACACAGACACACAGACACACAGACACACAGACACACAGACCCCCAGACACACAGACACACAGACACACAGACACACAGACACACAGACACACAGACACACAGACACACAGACACACAGACACACAGACACACAGACACACAGACACACAGACACACAGACACACAGACACGCAGACACGCAGACACGCAGACACGCAGACACGCAGACACGCAGACACAGACACACAGACACACAGACACACAGACACACAGACACACAGACACACAGACACACAGACACACAGACACACAGACACACAGACACACAGACACACAGACACACGGGCACACGGGCACACGGACACACAGACACACAGACACACAGACACACAGACACACAGACACACAGACACAGACACACAGACACACAGACACACAGACACACAGACACACAGACACACAGACACACAGACACACAGACACACAGACACACAGACACACACAGACACACAGACACACAGACACACAGACACACAGACACACAGACACACAGATTTACAGACACACAGACACACAGACACACAGACACACAGACACACAGACACACAGACACACAGACAGACACCAGACACACAGACACACAGACACACAGACACACAGACACACAGACACACAGACACACAGACACACAGACACACAGACACACAGACACACAGACACACAGACACACAGATACCAGACAGACACACAGACACACAGACACACAGACACACAGACACACAGACACACAGACACACAGACACACAGACACACAGACACACAGACACACAGACACACAGACACACAGACACACAGACACACAGACACACAGACACACAGACACACAGACACACACACGCACGCACGCACGCACGCACGCACGCACGCACGCACGCTCGCACGCACGCACGCACGCCCGCACGCACGCACGCACGCACGCACGCACGCACGCACGCACGCACGCACGCACGCACGCACGCACGCACGCACGCACGCACGCACGCACGCACGCACCCACGCACCCACACACACACACACACACACACACACACACACACACACACACACACACACACACACACACACACACACACACACACACACACACACACACACACACACACACACACACACACACACACACACACACACACACACACACACACACACACCACACACACACACACACACACACACACACACACACACACACACACACACACACACACACACACACACACACACCACACACCACACACCACACACCACACACCACACACACACACACATGTACACACGCCCACACACACACACATACGCACACACACACATGCACACACAGCACACACACACACAGGCACACAAAACAAAAAACAAGAACAGAACACAAACGCACACAAGCTGTCTATGGCATCTGGCATGGTCTGTGCTGCCGCAGAGCTGGCAGTCCTGACAGAGACGGGAAGAATTACCCTTTGCCTCTGCAAAAACGGAAACGCCACTGCATTTATTTGACTGTGACTGTGACTCCGCTGGAGAGTCAGAGTCTGCTCAACAATGACCGACGAAAATCCCGATAAACAGCTGAGGTATCTGCCTGGGCCAAGCCAGGCTTGGGCCATTGCAACTTTCTGGCAACTTCGTGGGCCGGGTGCTTTCAATGAGCAACTCGCGATCACATCACGCGAGTTGCGTTCCGTATAGCCACGCCCAAAACACCGCGTCAACAGCACTTCCTGGCTTTCACAAATGTCAAAGAGCAATTGCTCTTGGACAACGCCAGTTCATGCTGCTAGAATAGAAGCCCTTAAGGGTTTGCATCATCCATTCGTCTAAAGCTGGCAATGTTAGAGTGCAAATCTCGACTTTCTGCACCGATCAGGCGTCCTCCACTACCATGGTAGCAGGAACTTGCAAGTTATGCATATTGCCACACGTCCGCTTCTGTGCTTTTTGTATTACTTTCTGGTTAAATGGCGGCGTGTCAGCCCCTCGTTCCGGCTTTTCACTCCCAGCATAACTTTATCCCTCGAGGCCTGGGTGGGTGCGGCGGCAGCTTTCGGTCGGTCAGCAGAACCTCGCAGCTTGCTAGCTTGTCACGCCAGTGACGTGATGCTTTGCTGTCGGGGAAATTGCTGTGCACGCAAAATTGCTCGTAGCCATTGAAACCCAGCTTCTACCAGGTATGGATCAAAGGGACGGCCAGTTGGTGATGGCCTTATGTTTGGCCTGTAGAACACTGATTGGATGCTGTGCTCACAAGGTGCAATGGTGCAATCGTGGCATGTTTGGATCCCTGCCATGTGCTTGGCACCGATCCTACCAACAGCCCCGAGGCGATAAAGGCGACGGTGCCACGGCTTTCAGTGGGTGGGACTCTGCACTCGCAAGGCTGACAAACGAAGCAGCCCAATGTTGTCTAGTCAAAAAGTACACAAGGCTTCAGTCTTGAGTGTGACGTCCCGGCACAACCGCCTGCAAGCTCTTTCCCTTGATGGACCGCACTTTTGCAACACGACTGGTGCATCGCTTGCAAAGCTCTTCTGACCCATCACATCCTGAACGCTGCAACACAAGTATGCTGGGTCAAATGTGATACTTCACCAATTTGCAAAACGACGCAACTTCATCACCAGCCTTGCACGGTTTCACCGCCCTCCCGCTGAGGGCAGGACTCCTTGTAGACTTTGCGACACGCACGCGAAAGTCCTAGATGGCCAGGAACAAACACAGCGGGGATACAGCTTGAAATGCAAGATTCTTCCAATCACTCTCTGGAATTATACCCGCACACGCACGCCGCGCTCTCGCACGCTGGCATGCTCGTCTGCTCAACACAAACACTGTCAAATTTCAATTTGAACATAGTTTCTGTCACCGTCGTCAAACCACGGGGTTGCAAAATGGAGCAGTGTATGTACTCTTTATCTCGCACTCGTAGACCCTCCTGTGACCTGTTGCCCCTAATTTTGGGCAATCAACTCCAGAACGTTTTTTAAGTTTGGCAGGGCCTTGAAGTAGCACTAAAGGCAACGAAGACAGAGCTCCAGAAAAAAGAGTACTCTCCACATCATCGGCGCAGGGCATCTGAACCGTCAACTACAAGTCATGCTCACAATATCATCATCAGTCAGCCAGCAGCCTACCTCCCCTCAACAAGCATCGTTTGCGGACAAACCCATTTGCTTGTGTTTCAGTTCAACAGCTTATGTTGGTCAACTTATGATTGACGCTTCAAGCTGGGCCAACGTTGGCTCTTCTGATGAAAGGGTCTTCCACATCGATTGATCTTGTTAATTCCTTCGATTTGCCTGAATGGCATCTTGGTATGATAGCCAACGTTGGCATCTTGTTCCCCTTAACTGGGTCAACTTTCCGCAGGCTCCCTTGTGCACGCGCCCTGCTCTGTTTGCTGGCCTCTTCGAGAAGCCGCAAGCCTGAACGGACATCCGCTAAACTGAGGGCATCCAAGGAACACGCCTCAAACCTGGGGGGAAAAGCAAGGGATCCCTGTGCAACGCTGCATTGTTCCTGAGATGCAAAGCAACCTGCAACAAAATGGGCCAACAAACAAACACGCCGACACAAAAGTACTGAAGCTTGCAACATAAGTTCATTTTCTTCTGGTGTTGAAACGGGCGGGAATTGGGCAGGACATCTCATTTGATGGAAACTGAAGACTATCAAATTAAGTCGCGACACAAAAGCATGGGAACCTTTTCAGAAGTTCAAATAATCTCCGAGGATTTCTGGGACATTGGAAGAAATGCTTCGGGAACGCTCACAAAATCCATGATGAATGTCGAAAAGAAGTCTGTAAGTCGATGCGCTGCAGATTGCTGCCCGCCAATCACGCAATTTGGGCTCTGCAAGAACATAAGCAACTGGAATGCTGTGGCAAACGGAACCAAGTTTGCCACGGGAAAGGGGGGGATCCATTGAACATCTGACTTTGCAATTGAAAACTGTACTACAAGCTTGAAGCTTTGTTCCAGTTGCATCCCATAGTGACACTAAGTCTACACATGCGCAAATTCACCCGTTGCGGAAATCTGCCGCTCGCTGAAGTACGCTTGGGCTATCTTGGGTTGGAGCAACCAATTCATAATATATATATATATACACCGAATAATTACAGCCATACTCACCGCAAACACATCGGGCAAACCAGGCATTGACCTTTGTTCGCCCGCTGCGCTTCGCCTGCGCTCCACAAGCGAACGGCTCGTACTGCCTCAGTTGCGCTTGCAAGGCCATGACACAAATTACTTGGGTGCTCGATGCCCGTGCTTTGAGTTGTTCAAGGGAACCTACCTTCAGGGTTGCCCATGGGATCCCTTGATACTTGCTGGAGCGGGCCTGCACATGCACCGCCTGGGGCCATCTACAAGCCATCGCGCAAAAATGCTGTTTGTTCATGTTTGTTCCACATGACCACCAGCATCATCACCGTCATCAACAGCAACCGGCCGTGTTCGAGGCCTCTTTGAGAAGGGTGCACATGCCCTTCCATGTGTTCAATGCGCGCCGACGTTTAGCTTCGCGCATATATTAGTCGTTCAAAAAGAAAAAGGTCCCAATTTGGGACCCGGGTACCCTTCGAAGTATGCTCTCTTTGAACAAGGTACACCAAAGCCATCCCCATGTTGCATAACCCTCATCGATATATGCACGTATTGTGTATATGTATATCATCAGAATGTATGTACAATGTGTTTGCACGTATGACGCCGGCACGTACGTATTTCTATCCCTGTGCTTGGCGGATGGAGCCAGTGGATGGATGCACTCGTTTCGCAAGGACATTGCTGCTGGAACCCGAAGCCAAAACAAACTACAGGATGCGATGGCTCACATGCTGACTCTCAAACATCAGTGGCACACCAAGCAGACTAGCTGCGTCAGCAGCTAATTAACTCAAATGGGAGGCCCAGCCAACATGAAAAGCAGGCACTGGGTAGCTGTATATGGTTTGCGTGAGCATTCAGAAATACATTAAATTATCAAGAGTGCTGTTGTTGTGGTGATCCTAGTTAGCCGACCAACTAAGCAACAGGAACAAACAAAACAACCAATCAACTTCCCAGCATGAAATATGTGCTTGCTGTTGCGGGGCCAATCGTTCAACAAGACAATCACCTGGCTGCCCGGCATCCTCACTGCTTGCCAAGCGGACATAGCACACCTGAGCAGCGTTCTAAGCCCAGCTACACCCAAAAAATATATATCAAATCCCTTGTGCGAAGGCTTCCGCTGGGACCTACTTGCAGTTACTGTATGCATGCAAACAAGAACATGAAGATTGTCTTTTTTGCGGGTACAGAATTGATAAACCCCTTTCGCGAACCTTTCGCGGCGCTTTTGCGGCTAAGAAAAAACCAACAACGGATTGAAACGGTCGGGAACAAAAATTTTGATCGATGTGATGTCACCTCCTTCGCGCACAACTCATCAAGCCGTTTGCAAGAAGCAGGAGAAATAACAGTGGTTTCGTGGGAATGTGGAAGATGCCTGTCTCGCTAACTGCCAAAGTCAGCGATCCCAAGAATTGCTGCCACATTCACGCCTGCCACGCCTGGCAAAATGGCGTTCGACATCCCTGATTTAACACCTGCGCAGTCAGCGGGAAACTAATCTATAAACGTATCTGAAGTTCTATATAGACTAACGCAACCTCTTGCTGAGTATGATTCAGTATGATGCATATTCATCTAGAAAGGACAGCTTAAGATCCTGAACTAGCACATGCATATCATGATTAGCACGTTGATAGAACATGGATCAGAACTGGACGCCCTCTTCATAGCATGATTGATATTGAAAAGGACACCATTTTGTTCTTTATCAAGTCGTGGCATGAAAAACACGTTAACAGCAACAGCCCAAGCATTCCAAAATCTTTATCGGACTTTCTCCGTTCATAATCGATCTGCTGGCAACCGTACATAGTGCTGAGATGGTGACGCCGCGGTGCCAGTACGAGCGAACAACCTGAAGACCCGACAGACTGATTCAGCGCTCCAGCAATTGCGTACAGCCAGACTAACTTCGTATTAACGTCATGTTCAGCAGCGGGCAGCAACTAGTGCCTGTTTGCCTAACAGCGAACTATGGGGTCTTAGCCAATCCACAGTGTTTCCGCCTCAAGCTCTGCCATAGTGCCGACTCTCCGAGCGATGGCAGCACGAGGGAAGCTCCCTGACCGAAAAATCAAATTCCCTGGTGCAAGGAAACCAAACCTTTGGGGCTCCCTTCGTCCCTCGCATTTGTTAGGGGAATCGTCTGCTTTGCCTCGAAAGGGGCACAGGCTTCTGAAATCGCGGCCTGAAAGTCTTCCTCCGACAGGGCCGTGCAAAGCGCCTGGCCCAAGCTCAGGCGCTGGCACTCAAGAGAGGGACATTGGGGCCTCGCAGCAAAAGTTGGTAGAAGTTGGCATTTGGCTCAATTTGCATCCAAGTCCTGAGGACCAAACCTTCCTGAAGGTAAACGCTGTGAGACGGTACAATGGTATACATGGTATATGGCTGGTTGTCAAAATGTTGGCTCCCAGTTTTGTAGCGTAAATCGCCATTCCATGGGGGCCCGTATCATTCGGGCCATATGAACACGTAACCATTGCGGCACAATACGTTTGACTAAGAAACGCGCAAATCACTGACAGGCGCACTAGCGCGGGCCTTTTCTTAAAGCTGCTGCTATAGGATATTTAAACACACAATAAATCCCAACGTTCTACACCACATCTTGAGCAAGTAGCAAAACGGAAATGCGTATATAGCTTTACTTGGCCTGACTACCAACTACCGCCAAGAAACATGCAAGTGGTTTCTTGGGTATTGCCTCCAACCAGGCACGTGCCCACGTGTTCAAGTTGGCAACTGCCTGCTAGCGCGGCGCTAGCGCGGCGCTAGCGCGGAGCTAGCGCGAAACACTGCCCATGTTTTCTTATTTTTCGCAGGGTCACGTGTCGCAAGGTCCGATACAGATTTCGTGACAGGCGCAACGCTTTCTGCAGGGCAGGCATGGCAGGAGCGTCACTTTCGCAAAAAAGACACGTGCACATCTCTTGGCGGACGCAGCACTTTCGCGTTGCGAGCAAGGAATGCCTCAAGCGCTGAGAGCCACCGGACAGAAAGGCCATGCGTGCGCATCTCACGTGCCACGTCAACTAACGTCCCCGACCTAGCGCCGAGCTAGCGCGAAGCTAGCGCTGCCAGTGGGATTTGTATGATTTAGGTGGGGGCCCGCTTCATGTCGAAAAGGAAAAAACAAGATGCAACAGGAATTATGAACATACTGTATATAGCTGCTTAGCCGGCCTTTTTGAACGGAAGCCATATAAGCAGAAAGGGTCTTCCCGAGCGGCGCACCGCCCCTCCCCCCTTTTACCCCCCCGAATGTGAAGAGTGCCATCTATGTTGCAGCTACCGGGTACACAACAAACTACAGCCTTCAGCATCGCGAATCCTTTTGAGATGCTTTTCCTTCTGTCTAGAACACAAAAGTCCACAGTCCCAACCATCCAAGGCGTGTGTATTATGCTGTAAGCGGCGTATGCACGCCAGGAACATACGCAACTACTCGGAAAGCAGCTCCTACTGCTCAGCACTTTGAAAACTTCTGCACGTCTTGGTGATGCTCCGGTGACTAGAATGTGCTGAAACATACAGATCCTTCACATGGGTTTAAGCAACAGGTTCCAACCATCATGCAGGTTTTGGCAGGGTCAAAAGAAGGGATGTGGAAAACATTATCCTTATCCAAACATCAAGCTGTCCAACTGTCGCCCTTCATCAACCAACAAAAGGATTAAACCAGGGACTCAATGAGTCATAATCAAGACTTGATTTTTTTGCAAAATCCCAATATCTATCCAAGATCAATAAGATCGCACCACAAGGGCAGCAGCTTCTATTGGCACCTCCCTCCACCCTCCGCTTGCACTTTGTTCGGCTTTGGCCTTAAAGGCTCTCAAGGGCGACAATCAGCAAAATCAGTGACATGGCCTCATGGGTCTTGTCCTGGTTGGTGACCTGCACACTTCCAGAGCCCCACCTGGGCGGTGCTGTTTTTCTGCTTGACTGTGGCCATTCTGCTGCATGCGTTGTCTCCTTTGAGGGACCCCATGTTTGGGGCCCATGTGAATTTGCAGGGGAGCAAACAGCCTCTGTCTTCCTCAGCAAGGCTCGCCCAAGACAACACATCATATTTCAATGAAGTCGGTGTTGGAAGGGCTTCCTGGTCTCTAAGCTGGGCTTCAGGCTGCATTGTGTGATACCACAAGCAACAATGGCTCTTAGACCGCATACAGCCGCATACACAAAGGTCGCATTGGTCGGTCACTAAGTTCTTCCTCAGCACGCTGGCATCCAGGTCCCAGCCCGACTGTTTGACAACGATTGAATGCGTTGCGTGCAGCTTCTGTATCAAAAAGTAACATCCGAAAGGTAATTACTTTCTTTGTCCATGCTACTGGCCAACGCCTGCATCTAGGTCCTACATCCGACAGCCCACGAGCAGCAAATGACGAGCACACACCACCCATGCCCGGAGTGCTTCATCCAATTTCTGCGGCTTCTGCGGCCGTTGGTCTTTTCCAAGGAGACTTAGCAGTCCCGACAAACACCGGGTGGCAAACTACCATGGCCTTCATATTTCCTGGGTGTCAGACTCTCGACATACCAGCACGCACTCTGAGCGGTGTGGACCTCAGTGGTGAATGAAGCAACTGCCAAGGCTGCTGAGCTAAGCCCGCCAACAACAGATTGCGTGTCCGGTTATCGGCTAGTCCAGTTACTTCGTGGCAGTCCTGTCGGCTCATGAACACTGCCTCTTCCATAAAACTCCCACTAGGACTGGGGAGGGGGGCCTGAAATTCAGACGCCTTTGGATGGTGCTTGAAGACGAAACGGGAATCATTCATTGGTCTGCCCACGCAGCCAGTTGCTTCAATCCCCAAGACCTCAAGCCAAGCTGGCTCGGGATCAATACTTTCTGGTTCTCCTGGCATGCTGCTTGTTATTGTTTGTTTGTTTGTCGACTAATCTGAGCGAAAGCCTGTCAATGGAGTGTGCCTATTCAGAGAAGCAAAGTTGCTTGGATGTCCTTCCACAGGGCTGACACTGACATCCCTTTAGGGGGTCTTTTTGATGAAGGTCACTATGAAAATCACTCAACAAAAAGAAAACCGTTGTCTTTTCCTACTCGTGCTCCCACATGCCTCCTGTTTGATTTTATCCTCAAGAGCCAACAGCTATTGACTTAGTGGATTGCATGGTTCTGTGTGGGAAAGGGTCCCCCGGGCCAGGAAAATGGAATAAGTTGCTGCTAAATCATCTAACCTTCGAATACCGCCGTAAACGGACGTGGCGATCATTTGCCTGGCCTTTACTCCGAGCCGCCCTGCATGCGGGAAGCTCATGCTCTGGATCCCCACACAGAAAGCAGGCCTGCAAATCGAAAAGGCATGAGCCAACGTGGTCATCACCACACAGAAAGAAACTACACCCAACAGAAATAACAAAGAATTGGCTCAACATTCAAAAGGTGGCTAATTCACGCACGGGCCGTTTGGATTTCCTGGGTTCGGCCCTCTCTAACATATCCTGACGTGGTGGTGCATCGCATCAAGGTTGCCATTCATTCAGCCCGTCAGATCTGGGTCAGGGGTTGAGAAAACACGACCCATCGGACCTTGTGCTTTTTCTTGTATGCGTAGAGAAAGAGAAAGAGAGAGCGAGAGAGAGAGAGAGAGAGCGAGAGAGAGAGAGCGAGAGAACAGGGAAAGACCGCAAAAATCGAGTTGTTGTGCAAACTTCAAGTGGTAGCTTCTGACAGGATGCAAAGTCGAAGCCTGCTTCAATGCAAGGCGCCTTTGGTTTCTAAAGGACTCATGAAAAGAGGTAAGGACAATTCTCCCCGTATAGGGACTGTACGCAATACTGAAACCCAATGCCAAAGCTCTGTGATGTCCATGTCAATGGCAACTGCTAAACAGGTTCCGGCAACGAGCCAGGCGATTGTGGGGCAGCCAATATCGTCTGTCGCGTGAAAACATAAGCATGCAACGATGGCCGAATTGCCAGGTTCCGTTGCCCATCCTGCCCATTTCTGCCGCCATGGGACCGCCTCTTTAGGGCTGTCGGCTGAGTGGTGGGCCTGGTGGCCTGAACTTTGGGGATCCGCGGCTTGGTTTTGGACCGTAACACCGCGCCTTGCGCAACTCCCGCTTCTGCCTGGCGATCGCTGAAAGCAAGCCAGCCGAAACTTGGCGGTGTGGAGTCCTGCGTGGAGAACACCCCACTTTTTGTGCCCCTCATGGTTCTGTTGTTTCATGCTTGACAAATTGAAGCTACATATTTTCGAGAAAAGTTTTCTAGTTCTGCTCCACAGCTGCTCTGTGTTTTGCATCTCTGGTTGGGCACCACGCGCGCCAAAAGTCTGTCGTGATGCTGCGAAACACGTGCAATCAACAATTTCCGTGTCAAACGAATTACTTTTCCAGTCACACTTGGGCTTGATCCCTTGCCAGCCTTGATTTGGCCAGCCGAATCACATTTACTTTGTTTAGTGGGCAACATTCACCTGAGCTCCAAGAGCACCTGTGGACTTGCAGCACATTCCTGAATCTGTCATTCTCGGCCAGCCACCATGCGATTTCAGGATTTCACTATGAAGTCAACCGACTTGCACAATTTTTGAGGGAACAACTGCACAGGATGAAGAGACTCCAACAAGCTCTTAATGCGTTGTATCAAGGCATCATCTGTAGGCAGGCATCACAGTAACAAATACTGCGACTCCGCTCCGCTCGTTTTTAGCTTCCGTGACTATATATTCCATATGACCGACGGCCCTCCTGCGGACGGCCAGCGGCAGACTCTAATGAAATTCCCCTGAATGGGTTCCGTACTCGCGAATCGCCCGATCCAGGGTCTACATGCTCTCATGGCGGTTTCAGGATCCGCCTGAATTTGGTCACCAGCACCCGAGAGGCAACAAGTCTCCGTAGCAAAAGACACGTACCTGAACCGTTCATGACTCTAGCATTGTCTGCTTTCTGGGGTGTGATTGGACCGAAACTCCATGCGAAGCTAGAATCAATTGATGTGATGCGAAAGTTGAGTTATCCCCACAGTTGTATCTCCACAAGCCAACACAAGACTAGAACTGTCTTTGTCAGTTGCTCGTGACAATCGTGCTACCGCGAACCAAATTCCTGGCTTCTGCCTCTTGCTTAAACACAATGCCGCTGAAGCTCGAGGTGTTCTGTTGACCTCAAACAGGCCCCAAATCGATTGAGCTTTGCGTTGTTTCACAGCGATTCAGGCTTTGTTGTTAGCGCAAAGCACGAACCCATACCCGGGGTACCAACAGACCTGAACGAAATGTAGCAACGAAAAAGCTGCTGCTCACAAACAAAACCGTCTGTCAGTGCGCCTTGCACGGAATTAGCGAGGCCTCTCTGCCGCTTGATTCGCTTGATTCAACTGATTCTGGTTAGGGCCTACATGTTTCAAACGGAAATGACAATCGATTGTCTTTCCAAGGGCATGCAAGAATCTTGGCAAAGTCATTTAGCTGACTGTATCGGTGCTGGTGGTGCATCCGCTGCAGCCTGCGCATTCAGTCCACGGAGCCAGGAGTGTGCGCTTTCTACATCACCATTTGCACATCAACCTTGCAGCTGTATCTCAAAGCATCAGCGTAAGCTGGTATTTGTCTGAAACATGTTGAATATCGAGGAGCTGGCCAAACCTGTGCAAGCTCTCCCCTGGACACGAATGCTGCCCACGAATTGACGTTCAGTGACATCGCATGTTCACCGCCCGCTCTGCTAGGTTCTGGTTTTCCTGAAAACGCGATCAAGCTGCTGCGCAGTAGAAAGCGTGAATATGTTCTAACAGGCTGCCATTCAGAACAGTACCAGAACCGCCGTGCATCAACCTCCCAAGGTTGACTCCACATTTGTGTGAGACCATGCGTCCGCCCAGCCGACCTGCAAATGGAATGTGGGCATAGCAGGGAATAGTTTCATCATTCGTTACAGACGTATTTTTGGTTTTGAAAGACCCAGTTGTTTGCATGAAATTCCAAACGCTCAGAAATGAGAACACCATGCCATGCCCTTCGAGGTACGTGTATACATCTGCATATTAAATATGTACATATATGGCTATGATTTTTTTTAGGGGTCTGTCACGCGCGACGCGCCACGAATCTTGTTGCGGAGGTCTGTAACCGAGGTCCTTGTTACGCAGGTCTGTAACGGGACAAACATTTCATGACAAGCAGTATCAGTAGCACAATGTAGCGCAGCACAACGAGGTATGTAATGGCTATGTAACGAGGTCTGTAACGAGGCAAAGCAAAGCGCAGGACGCAAAGCGCGCCTCCGCAGCTCCAGCTTGATTGCAGCTATTCAACGCAAGCCAAGCTGCGGCAAAAAGGGGGTCGCTGGCCCGGGCTGGGGTTGGGTCTGCAACGAGGTATGCAACGGCTATGTAACGAGGTCTGTAACGAGGCAAAGCGAAGCGCAGTACGCAAAGCGCGCCTCCGCAGCTCCAGCTTGATTGCAGCTATTCAACGCAAGCAAGCTGCGGCAAAAAGGGGCTGGGGTTGGGTCTGTAACGAGGTATGTAACGGCTACGTAGCGAGGTCTGTAACGAGGCAAAGCAAAGCGCAGCACGCAAAGCAAGCCTCCGCAGCTCTATTCAACGCAAGCCAAGCTGCGGCAAAAAGCGGGGTCGCTGGCCCGGGCTGGGGTTGGGTATGTAACGAGGTCTGTAACGAGGCAAAGCAAAGCACTTGATTGCAGCTATTCAACGCAAGCCAAGCTGCGGCAAACACAGGGCAGTCACGTCACTGGCCCGGTTTGTTCATCTGAGGTGTGTAACGAGGGCGTGTAACGATGGCATGTAACGAGGGTGTGTAACGAGGGTGTGTAACGAGGGGTGTGTAACGAGCCAGCTGGTTTTGTTACAGAGGTCTGTAACGAGGTCTGTAACGAATGTCCGCCGCGGCTCTGATACAGACCCCTCAAAAAATTCACAGCCATATATGTGCACATATGCGAGTATTGAGTATTAATTTGGTATGCTTATTCACATATGGTGGTTGCTCTAAAATCCTTTGTCTCGAAACGGCCATTCTTCGCGAAAAAAAGAAGTTGCTTTCGCGAATTTTTCGCGGATTCATCGCCGTGCACTTTTCATTGCTCAAGTCGGGAAGTCGCAGCTTTTAAGTCCCGGATAGTACCGGCTTAGTACGCGAAATAAATCTGCAACTTTTCATCGCAAGGGTAGTACATGACATGCACTTCCGCGGCTCCCGCTGGAAAGTCGCAACTTTTCAGCACCAGTGCACGAAATGCACTTCCGCAGTTCCAGCAGGAAAGCCGCGCAGCCCCAGCTTGAAGCTGCAACTTTTCAGAACCAAGCTAGTACTCTGACTAGCGCGGCGCTCAGAAAGTACCTCAATCGAAGCCTGCGCTTTCGCGTCACCATCGGCTTTCAATAAAGCCACCGACTAACAACCAGCGAAGCAGGGTATCAAACTGTAGCGTCACCATGGGCTTTATCAGGGGACAAAAAACAAAATGTTTTAATCAGCTTAGAAGAAAGATTCAGCAGAAAAGATGAGTGTTTTCACATATTGCTGATTTACAAGATGCAGCTACGCAAAACTTTCGCGAACAAAAGTTACTTTCGCAAGTCCATCGCGAATCTTTCGCGGAGCTACCTCAACCAACACCGACGGTCACCGAATACTAAACTCCTTACAAGAACCTTTAGAACAACTCCCATATCTAGCCATACTTCAACCTGGAAGATGTCAACCATGGCGCCACAGAGAGAAACTCCTCTTTTTCATGGGGCAGCGCCTATGGCTCTGAAGGCTAGCCGCGAGGCATGCCTCCTCAGGTTACGCGCTACTTGGAGAATGAACCATTGGCAATTCATCACAGTGCTCCAAACGGCTTGTTCGCACTGACTGGCCATTGCACAGCAATGAGGGGCATATTGCATGCGCTTCTGTCCCCGTTTTTTGGAGGGGTTGAAAACATCTCCCATAATGGATTCTGAATTAGGAAAAAGGTCCCCTCGAGGTCCTCCCTTCGATGTTCCTCCCCTCGATGTTGCAAGCTGAATCAAAGCACATTTGGAAACGCATAGGCTCCGTGCTTCCGACTACCTCGGACAATGTGGAGAACAGGCATAGGGCTTCTGAACGAGCTGCAGACTATTTCAAACAGGGCCCAAGCTTTGACAGGTCCCGCATCCAGTCCGATCATGTCAACGCAGCCGACAAACTGCCTTCTTGAGAAGCTCGGCAAGGTGCTCCTGGCAGCTTGACGAAATTGTACAAAGCACACACAAGGTATCAGTTTTACCCTATTAGGATTCTCGGCTTTGGCATGAGCCGCTTGGTGGGGCTATCCTCCTTCAGCCTGTGCCTTAGCCAGTCATGATCGCTCTGGTTTATATCGTCAGTGGCCGTGAAGAGCCACTGAAGCAAAGGTGTTTACATGCTCCTCATCCTACATTCAAGAAATTCACAGTGTTCTTGTGGCACCTGGTGCTTCGAACTTGTTTCTACCAGCGGCACATAGAACGATCCACAAAAAAAAGAAGAACAAAAAACACGAGCACTACTGGTAAAAACAATCTGCGCCTGGTACTCCGTCGAGTCCATGTCCAGCTCAATGCCTGAGGCTACGGGCTCCATCCAAGTGAATCTGCTTTTAGTCTGGAGAGAATCAGAGACGGTACTTTCTTGTAAGATACCTTTTGGTGGAAACAGTCCTCATCGCTGCACCTATATTATGTTATGAATGTATATATCCATATACATAAATAACAAGTTGCACAGCTGAGCTTCTCAACACAAACCTCACGTATTGTGAGCTTCAACTTGCGTCACCTGGTACGAAGTCGATTCAGTTGCTGGCTCTCTGATTGATCCGTGTACATGCTTTTTCGTTCTTCGATTGTAATCCAATGAACACCTCTGCAAAACGTTCTGAGCAGGAGTGGATGTCTTTTAGTTGAAGCTCACAGACCGAAGGCAACAGCAACTCTCTAAGAACAACGCTACATAAACCCCAATGGATGAAACAGCAAATTGAGTAAGGTGGAGTGGGTGCATGGTCAGCAATGGAAGCAGGATACTAAATCAATCCACCCATCTCCACAAAGTAGTGCTGAAATACCGCAGCAGCATAGTGCATCGTGAACACGGGCGCAGGGCAATGCCCATTCCAACGGGAGCCCTATTTGGTTGTTCACTCCCTAAGGGTCCACGGCCATGGTTCCCTCGATGGGGATCCGTAGGCTAAGCGAAGTTCGTGAATATCCCCAAACTAGATCCAGTTCTGGCCATGGCTTATGAGACAAAGAGGGACTTGGACGAGACACGGAAAAGTCTGCTCAAAAGTGTGCTCAGTGGGCAACAGCGCAAACACAATTCAGTACATAACGCAAGCGCTCACTGTTCAACGGGGAAGACCCCACACATACACTTTGCAGGGATGGTATATGGCCAACACAGAATATGCTGGAAATCCATCTTAACATGTCTGACCTAGTGTCAAACTCCAGTCCAAGAGTTGTTTTTTCAAGCAAAAAGCTTTCAAGCGAGGGCTATCAAACGTGAAAGATCCTTGAAAACTAAAGGGGTTCAGCTGTCCTCCCAGATCCAGGCCTTTCTCATCGCAGAAGACCAGGTCGTACCTCCGCAGCGAAAGCAGCTGGCGTGGGACATGCAAGAACCCATGCTGAACCCGGGTTCATTGAATTGCCCACGCACAAATGCTTCAAACATTATCCTCAACAATCTCCGTATTTTGGGTTGCCCATCCTGAGCAAACCGCTTGGGTTTTCACAACGCATGGCTTACAGCTTGTTGCCAGACTGTCCAGTCAAGTCGTGGAAAACAGCAACCATTAAAAATCGTGATTTCAGTATATACTGTGAGTCGCCAGAAGGAACTGCCAAGACCAAACTCCAACTTCCACGCTGCGCCTCTTCCTTTCCGGCTCAGGTTGGCCTCCTTAGTCGAGTCCGAGGATTGGAAAACAAAGGCAGCCTTGGTTCCCCTACCCAGGAATAAACCAAAAGGTATGTTTGTCACCATCAGAGACGCTCTGGAATGTGCGAAAACATACAACATACATGAATGCCGTGACCCCCCTTCGAAAGCAGTAACAAACAATGTAGGGAACAACTGCATCGAGTGATGCGCAAATAGATATTCGCGGTCGCCGACGTGACTGATGGGAACTAAGTGCCTGGCGAAGTGTTGATGCCAAAACCTCCTTGCAGCCTGGCTTGACCTTGGTGATCCGTACTTGGCCCCCGACATGCGAAATAATTAATATCATCAGTGCGAAATATTGAATGGGAATGTGGCACACAAACGAGCTGGACTGCAAGCTGCGCAAGGTCAACAAAGTCATTGGAAGACCTGCACAATCATCTGCTAGCTGTCCAAGTGCTCTGTACTGATTTGGAAGTCGCCAAGCCGCAACCTTTCATGCGCTGGGGCACCGGCTTGCTGCCCTGTTGTTTGTTGGCCAGTTCCTGGGCAAGGCGCATACCAAACACTCTAGCCACCATCAGATAGCTAGACTGGACACAATTTGTCTTTTGCCCCCGCCTTTGGACACGCCCTTACATGAGTGAAAAATGCGAAAAAGTGCTAGAACATGGAACTATGAAAATATCACCAATGGTGTCCTCAAGCCAAAGACCTGTCCTTGGTTGGGCTCATGCCTGACCCACCCTTGCGCCCTGCTCGAATGTGGCGCACTTCTGAGCCCATGGCTTCGTATCGGCCTGGCACTGGGTCAGATGCAAACATGGCACGGCATGGGCGACCAAATGCGACCAATACACCAAAAAGAACAGCTACCTATAGCTACCTGTACAATGGTCTGGCTTGACCCACCAGAATCCCTAAGTTGCGAGTTGTGCCAATACTTCCAACGTGTCCCCAAGCACCTTCAGGCCCAGTGGATTCTGATCGCATCTCAGAGAGTTGCGCTCTTATGCGCTCTTTCTGGGAGTCCCTGAAATCTGCCACAAGCCAGAGAACACGCTCACAACACCGCGCTGCATCAACTTCTTGCCTTTCGCTGTCGGCTCGTTGAAGTCGCACGACAAATTCACAAGCAGTGACGGATTGGCTGCAAAGTGTCTGATTTGCCTCATTTTGCTACTTAGTCGGAACCGCCCCGTGCATCTCCGGAACCGCGGAAGCCTCGCGGAACCCTTGCGGAACCCTCACAGCACTTTCGCGGAACCCTGCAAAACCTTACCTTGCCTGGACCACCCGGAGCCTATCCCGGTGACCCCATCACTTTCAGCTGTTGGGTGAAAACAACTAAACTCCAACACGGGGGGGTACGGGGGGCCCGGTTTGAACTTGGACTTGCCGGACTTAATTTGTGCATAGTACTGCCAATACTTTTTCTCAGATTCCCAGTACTTCATTTGGTATTGACAATTCCACAGTAATTTAGTATTGCTGCACTTTTTCCCCGATTGCTTGTTTTGGGACGGGGAAGGGGGGTGGGGTGAAAGCAACTTTCCGAAATAGCGAACAGCGAAATCGAGGAAAAAACAAACTGTCTATATACTAGTTACTAGGAGACAACTTTTAGGTCCAACATTGCACAAAACAACCACAGCAAGCCCAAAATAGAGAACCCCGCACCTCTTCCCAGCGGGCCCGGGAGCCTGGCCAAAAGCTTGTCATCCCCAAGTGGATGATTCCAAAGGCAAAATAACTTTGACCCGGAAACTATCTCCATAGTATACAGAAATGATGAGAACAGTTCATGTGTAACCGATCTACAATTTCTACGCGCTCACTAACTGGAATTGAATTGACACATAACGTACCATTGCCTGCCACAGTGCGATGCCCGTTTGCTCTGCAAAAAAGTTGGAGACTGTGCCAACAACAAACCACCCAACCACTCTCCTAAGAACCGCCTACGCAGGATACGCCGAAAGTTTCAGCTCGTGTGCCTTGATGCGCTAGCTCAAAACGGTGTCCCAGTGCCAAAGAAATCAGCCATGTGTCGCACTGTCCACAGGCTCAAGTACCTCAAGCACAATCTGCAACAAAAGCTGGCCAGAATGAGCGTCGCACTGGATTCTGAATTGGCCACCATTGAGGGGGAGTCTTGATCGCGCTATTCCCTGTAGAAACCATGTTGCTATCATCACATTGACATACCCCCCTCATTGCCAGGGTCCGCTTGATATCCTTCCGTTTTGGGACGGAAACACGATGCTCCGCAGGCTTGCCATCTTAGCCATGAGCTGCTGCTCGGCATTCCGACACCAGGTGTGGCAGTCCAACAGTTTCTGAAACGGCCCACCCACTTGGGCTGGTCGCAATGAATCCTACCAAAAGGCAAGGAAGTCTTCAAAGCGGTGGTGCAGGGTCTCCATCATCATTGCCCAGCCCAAAGGTCTAAAAACGTGCTACTGCCAATGTCTGTTCCTTCTCTCCTGTTTCCAACTTGGATCCCTCCAGTTGCTTGCGTTTGTTCTGTTTGCTGATGCTGCCTTTTTTTGCATTGCTGTGTTTTTGCGCTTGTGTTTGCATGTTTGCGCGCTTGCGCGCTTGTGCCTGTGTGCGTGTTCAGTGTGGGCGCGTAGGTGGGTCTAAGTGGGGGGTGGGATGGAAGTAGGTGGGTAAGGCAGGTGGTGGGTGGGTGGGGCATGGGTGGGTGGGTGCATGGGTGGGTGGGTGGGGCATGGGTGGGTGGGTGGGGCATGGGTGGGTGGGTGGGTGGGTGGGGCATGGGTGGGTGGGTGGGTGGGGGGGGTGCATGGGGGTGGGTGGGTGGGTGGGTGCATGGGTGGGTGGGTGGGTGGGTGGGGCATGGGTGGGTGGTGGGGCATGGGTGGGTGCATGGGTGGGTGGGTGGGTTGGGTGGGGCATGGAGGGTGGGTGGGTGGGGTGGGCGCATGGGTGGTGGGTGGGTGGCGCATTGGTGTGTGGGTGGGTGGCGCATGGGTGGGGGGGTGGCGCATGGGTGGGTGGGTGGCGCATGGGTGGGTGGGTGGGGCATGGGTGGGTGGGTGGGGCATGGGTGGGTGGGTGGGGCATGGGTGGGTGGGTGGGGCATGGGTGGGGCATGGGTGGGTGGCGCATGGGGTGGGTGGTGCATGGGTGGGTGGCGCATGGGTGGGTGGCGCATGGGTGGGTGGTGCATGGGTGGTGGTGGGGTGGTGGGTTGCATGGGTGGGTGGTTGCATGCATGGGTGGGTGGTGCATGGGCGGGTGGTGCATGGGCGAGTGGTGCATGGGTGGGCGTGGCAAGGGTGGGTGGGGCATGGGTGGGTGGCGCATGGGTAGGTGGTGCATGGGTGGTGGTGCATGGCATGGGTGGTGGTGCAATGGGCGGTGGTGCATGGGCGAGTGGTGCATGCGGGGCATGGGTGGGTGGGGCATGGGTGGGTGGCGCATGGTAGGGTGGTGCATGGGTGGGTGGTGCATGGCATGGGTGCATGGGTGGGTGGTGCATGGGC
Source organism: Effrenium voratum (assembly GCA_963377175.1). Taxonomy (NCBI): domain Eukaryota; class Dinophyceae; order Suessiales; family Symbiodiniaceae; genus Effrenium; species Effrenium voratum. The sequence continues at coordinate 19,920 of CAUJNA010001100.1, forward strand.
GGGTGGTGCATAGGCGGGTGGTGCATGGGTGGGTGGTGCATGGTGGGTGGGTGGGTGCTGCATGGTGGGTGGTGCATGGGTGGGTGGTGCATGGTGGGTGCATGGGTGGGTGGCGCATGGGTGGGTGGTGCATGGGTGGGTGGTGCATTGGTGGGCGGTGCATGGGTGGGTGGCGCATGGGTGTGGGTGGGTGGTGCATGGGTGGGTGGCGCATGGGTGGGTGGCGCATTGGTGGGTGGTGCATGGGTGGGATTTGCATGGGTGGGTGGTGCATGGGTGGGTGGTGCATTGGTGGGCGGTGCATGGGTGGGTGGCGCATGGGTGTGGGTGGGTGGTGCATGGGTGGGTGGCGCATGGGTGGGTGGCGCATTGGTGGGTGGTGCATGGGTGGGATTTGCATGGGTGGGTGGTGCATGGGTGGGTGGTGCATTGGTGGGCGGTGCATGGGTGGGTGGCGCATGGGTGTGGGTGGGTGGTGCATGGGTGGGTGGCGCATGGGTGGGTGGCGCATTGGTGGGTGGTGCATGGGTGGGATTTGCATGGGTGGGTGGTGCATGGGTGGGTGGTGCATTGGTGGGTGGTGCATGGGTGGGTGGTGCATGGGTGCATTGTTACGAAAAAAGTCACTTCGCTAGATCACTGATTTCCATTCATCTAAATAAGGCCTCCCCATGTTAAGAGCTACATACGTCACGTTTCGCGGAGCCAACCCCCCTCTTCTCCCCAGCGCGACCGGGCCTTGGCCGAGGCCTTGGCGGCGATCTGTTGTCTGGACTTCCTGAGGGCAAGCTCGACTAGGTGTGGGACCTGGAATTGTCGCAATTAAGTCCTGTCCATGCTGCAATCCGTACAAAACCATGGTCTCCGCTCAAAACGCTAGCGGTGTGCGGGGAAGCTGTACGAACTCAGGCACTGAGCATAGTTAGTCGGGAGGAAGCATGGTGCCAAGTGATGATTGAAGCAGCCAAGCTGCTAGCAAGAACAAAGCAGTTGAGAGTGCCGCCAAAGCCGAAATCTGTAGAAGGGCCTGTTGAAACCCTGCCCCATACACCAGGGCCTACCGCAGCAGTGTGCTATGGCTGGGATCATCCTCATAGCCCCACGAAAATTGAGTTCAAGAATTCGCATGAGGAGTGGCTTGACATGTTTGCCAACTGAGACGCTTGTACTCCTTGCTGGCGCAGCCCAAAGTGAACATGGCAAATCATTGAGAATGCCGGAAAAGCCCTGTCCTGCATAGCTGCTTCACACTCAGTAGCATGCCAGGACAGGCAATGCAGAGCAGAACATGACCTACATGATACACGCCTCTAAGGCTCTTTGACCGGGATAAAGGCCGTTCGTCAGGAAGTCAACATGATCTTTGAATTCCTGACTTCATAGAATTGGCACCCCCAACACAGGCCATAAACAAAAATCCACTCGTATGACTGAGGCAATTTGTATCAAATCTCAACTGAAACAAGAGAACAGCCTGCTAGTTGCATTCAAATTGTGAGAACCTCGATGATCGGGCTACTCTGAGGATAGTTAGTGTTGAAAGGTGGGATCTACCTAAAAGTCAGCACGGGCAGCAGCTTGTTTTTCTTGAGCCATTGTCATGTCGGTATGCCATTACCTATCAACACCCCCCGCTTTGCAGAGGTGCGTCGGTGAGAACAGTACTTTGTACACGTTTCTCCCCCCATGCCTGAAGCAAAGTCCTCTGAGGTCAAGGCAGTGAAGACGTAGAGCCTCAGTGGGATAGGTGGCAAGCCATGGTGATATGAGGCCTCATGCGTCAATGGTCGCTGCAACTGCGATGCATTTGGACTTTTGCAGGAGCGTGCCATCCGAATCGGCCGACCACGACTTCCGTCGGGCAAAACACATGTGATTTCCATGTGAATGCTTGAAACTGAATTCACACTGTTGCCAACAGCGAAGGTGATCTCACGACCACAGCCTCCGCTGGGCAATACTGAAATGACATCCGGTGGTGGCGGCCGTGGATTGACCTACGGCCGCAGCTTCCGCCGGGCGTGCAAACTTGGCACTGCTAATGTTGCGGCATCAATGGATGAAAGATAATAGTTTTGAACATGACATCACCAATGAAATTGAAATGGTTACCACAACATAAGCAAACTTTTGTAATTGATGCGGGCGCTCACCATCCCCACGGACCCTGACGCCATTGATGCCATCCAGAGGACCACCCGTACCAAGAGCTCCAGTCCTGACGCCCCGTGCTCTTGCCTTTGCCCTTGCCCTTTCCTTTGGTGTAGGGCTCGGGGCGAATGGACCGGGTGATCGCCCTCCACTGGGTGTTCCTCGCCTCAACAGGATAGGTCCGCGTCCGGCCGGAGGAAAACCGCGGGATTTCCAGTTCACCGGTGCTGATGGTGCCCTGGGAGTCGAACTTGATCCAGGAGGCCCGAATGAAACTGGTCATGACCTCCAAAATTCTTTCGACGTTCCCTTCCGGGACGTATGATCCGCTGTGCCCGATGATGATCGGCACTTGGTTGCCCGGGATGAAGCGGTAGGCACACATGACTGCGAATTGAGTGATGGTGTAAAACCTCGCGTGGTGGGCGATGAATGCTTCCGTGGAAACGTTGAGCTCATGGGGGTCGCGCTTATTCAGATTCGGGATGAACACCAGCTTGGTTCCGGTGTTTTGGGATCCGCCTCTCTCGCGCTCCTCCCTGGTACGGCCTGGGTCAGCAACAACCGCACGGGCAATCCGGCCAAGGAAATCGAGGCTCTCAGGGGTTAGCCCTTGCGTGGCACAGTTGTATGCGTAGAAGGGGTCGACCGAGAGCCGGTCGGATACCTTCTCGCACCCCATCGCCAACGCCTTGGTCAGATGCGTCTTTGCCGTCTTCCTGAGTGACGCTTCGACGGAGATTCCTCCCCGCTTCTCACCTTCCTTGAAGTGATGCTTGGAACGGATCCACTTCCCTCCGCCACCTTGCAAATCCTCCAGGTAGAAAACCATGCCCTGGAGGGATGCCGTGTGCTCGAGGCGTACCACCTCAGTGGCAATGCGTGCGTCCGTCCAAGCCACCATGTCCGTCCGGCATTCCTGACACAACAGGTAGCCGTCGATCTGTTGGTTGTTGCACCTCCGGTTCCAACATTTTACGACCGGAATCTTCATCATGGTCGTGAACAGGAGGTCCTCCCAACGTGGCTCGCTCTGGTAGCGGTTCCGGAGGTTGTTCCAGCCGCGACCATGCCCTTTCTCCCCCCTGGAGAGCTCGGGCACCCTCCGAAGAGTCGCAGGCGCAACCTGATAGGTCGGGCCTGCAGGTCTTTCATTCGACTTCCCCTTCCGGGGAGCGAGCTCATCGATCGTCTCAATTTCGGTGACGGAACCCGGAAGCAGCTTGCCGTTCTTCGTCCCCTCAACGACGGTCCGCCAATGCCTCCAGGCCTTCTCTGCGGTGAGGGTGTTCTCACTTCGGAAAAAGTTTGGGTTGACGTCGTGAGGCCCAGGCGCGAGCTCGGTCGTCAGTGCCTCGCGATACCGCTTGCGAAGCTCTGGGTATGCCCGGTTGAAGTAAAGGAATTCATTTTTGCGGGTATGGAAGGCGTATATGACATAGGCGTTTCCAACCCAGTCCGCGGACATGAAGGCCTCATCACTTGTGAATAGCCTGATCCCGTCCTGCATCATGAGCTCAGTGTCAAATGCAATTGTGACGGGCCTTCCGGCTCGCGTGCCTGCCAGCTTCCTCATCTGCGCCTCCCAGGGTGGCGTTGGGTTGAAGTAGACGTGGGCCCTGCCTGTCGACTTCGGATAGCCCCCCGGAACCAGGCCGAACTTGAGGATACTCTCGGCCGATCTGAGGTCGCAGGTGTGATAAAGGACAGCCGGAAAGCCTCGGCGCCATTGGTCAGTAAGTTCCGGGTGCCGCACAGCCCTCGGGTACTGGCCGGCGAGGTACTTGGCCGCGGTGAACTCCTCGTCAAAGGAATACAAATTTGTCAGGATCGCCTGCTCGGTGTATTTCCTTGTGAGCTCGTTGTGGTGTCCTTGCACGGCCCTCACCCGCAAAGCCTGATACGGCAATCCTTTCCAGGATGCTTCCCCCAATGGAGGGGGCCCAACCATCACGCGGAATCTGCGGGTGTTATTGTTCCGGATGCAGATCATCACCTCCCAGGGCATGACGTTGGCGATCCGGTCATTCAGATGCCTGACCAGCGCATCGAATTCCACCGACAGGTCAATGCCGCGAAACGGCGGGTGGGGCTTGCCGTCCTTGAATGCCCCTCCCCGGAGGAAATAGGACATTTTCTTCGAAATTGCTACCAGTCGGTAGTCTCGGTCCATGTTGACCTTCGGGACGTGCCCCATGTCCTCGACCTCGAGCCATTCGCTCTGCTCCTCGGCCGGGACCTTGGTATTGATCTTCCGGGTCCTCGCCCAGTCTTCCCAGAAGATCTTCTCTTGCTTAGGGTCTTTCTGCCTTTTCGACCGGGGTTCCCCCTCGGCGTTGCCCGGCGGCACCTTGGCCTTCGCAACCCTCGGCATCGCCTTCACCTGGGGCTTGTCGGTCGAGCCTGCAGCCGTGGGGTCCGACTCGTCTCCAATCTCAATGAAACCAGTCGACTGGGGTTCCCCCACAGCGTGCTTGCTAGCAGTTCCGCGCCTTGACGGCGGCGGGGTTGGTGGTTGCTTGGATGTGCTGGTGCCCTCCGTCACGGATTCGAAAGCGACCGACTCCGCGGTGATCATGGAACTCATCCCTGCCGCCTCGGACTCATCAGCCTCCGACACCAGCTCCACAGACGCCACAGTTTCTTGATCGAAAAGGTCTCCTTCCGCTATGATTATCGACTGGCCTTCCGGCGCAGCACGGTGAACTCCCGGGGGCAAATTCTCCGCATCCCATCCGAAGTCATGGGTGTCATCCCCCAGCAAGAGCCATTTGTCCTTGTCCTCGTCGTCGGGAACCTTGGACAGTCCGTGCTTCTCCGCCGTGATGTCGATGTACTGGGACATCGCAACCTCCACCCGGTCGAGTTCATCATCGGAGTTTTCCTCTCCTTTGTCAACGGCTTCGAGGACGATCTCGGACTCGTCAACTTTGGCTCCCTGCATGTCGATGGTGATGGCGTTATAGGATTCGTCCTCCGCCACCTTCATCCATGCCGCAACGTCGACGTCGATTTCTTCGCCCTCCTGGTCGTGAGACCAGTCGGGCTTCTCCTCCATGGCCGCGAACTCGTGAAGTGCTTTGGCTAGCTTCAAGCACGTTGGCCAGCCGAAAAGCACGGGGTCAACCGGCTCACCCTTCACGTAGGGCTCGACCCTCCCAATCGCTGGGAGGGCGTACCTGATCCGCTGGGCCAACAACTGTGTGTTGATTGCCGCATGAAGGAATTTCGACACAACCTTCCGGTTGGCATTGCTGTATGTCATGTGCACGTCATCGTACCTGTGCGCTAGCAATGTCATAACCGATGGGTCGATCGAGTCGATAGCCTTGACGCGGGTCCCGTCGTCGATGTCCCCGTCGGCCAGGTACCGAAGGCAGCCGTTCATAGCCTCGTTGTAATCGGACGTTAGGGCATAGTCCTCAGCGTCCGGGTTGCTGATGAAGGTAATGTCTCGAATGCGCCCGAGCCCAACCGCCTCCTTGAAGAAGTCAAGCTGCTCGTACACGCGAGTCCTCTGAACCTTCGGCCACTCTGACGCGGCCTTCCGGCCCGCCTCCGTTCGGTTGAACCTTTTCTCATGGATCCATCTGCACCCCACGAAACCATAGTTGCCGAAGACATCGTTTCCTCCCCATAACACGTAAACCGAAATGGGAAGCTGTTTGATGCCTTTCTGGGAGTTGTCCTCGGCGATGAATCGCACTTTGGCCTCCATGGTGCTGTAGATAGCCTCAAGCCCCTTACCCCAATCCATGCCGTGGTAAATGTTGCGGACCCCCTTCAGCTGTTCGGCCTGAAGCAGCTCCGCCACATGGTGCTTGGTCGGGTATTTGCTGTTCGGCTCTTCGACCATGGCACAGGAAGAGTCTCCAATGACCAAAATGTCGACCACCTCTTCCGAGGGGCATGGCACGGCGCGAAACTCCGCAGGGGCGTTGCGCCCTAGGACCTGGATCAAGTCCCAATATGCCATTTCTGAGTTGCTCCCGGCTAGGGTTCCCCCCAGCATCACTCCCGGTGCCTGTTCCTGCGATGCGATAGTCCGCGTCACCGTGTCCGGCTCCGGGATGGTCGCGATCGCCGCCTGCGTTTGGAATTGCTTCATCAGCTTGTCCCATTCCACCAAATTGTAGATGGTACCCTGAATGTCAAGCTCCTTCTCCAACACGTCGTTGAGCAGGATATCAACGGAGGGTGCGAGGGACGACATCCTTATCGCAGGAGTTGATTGAATCACTCGGGAGGCTACTGAGATCGAAAAGGCTGCGTGGATCGCATCAGTAAGTTTGAATGTATAGTTTTCGGTGTTCTTAAGTGATTGGCCTCTACCTTGCGCATGTGGTGAAGTACACCGGCATTTGAACTTAGACAAGGTTTTCCCCAGCATTCCAACATTGGTAGCAACGGACCAAGGCTTCTTAAGAGGGATTCCGTCGGCGTTCACTATACCAACAGCACATCCGTCGAAGTCAGACTTGTCAAGTCCATGCCTGTCAAGAATACTCTTCACCTTCGGAAGCTTCCAATATGTGCATCCCTTGGGCCATTCAATGGCGATTGAAGGGTTGAGATGTCCCATTTCATCCAAGAACGCCTCAAAGGAATTCCACAACGCATTGAACAACTTCCTGTGGTGAGCAACTTTCTTCCTAGCTGAGGGAATCTTGTTGTTGATAAAGTTCCAAGGTGTACCCCCCGTGCAAGGCAGACTGGCCCAGATCAGAATGTGTTGAAATTGTTTCGCAAACTCAACAGCAATCTTTCGGTTTTCACTCTGATTGAAATCGTTATTGAGGGTGAACCTGAACACCTGGCATCCAGCCGCAGTGGATCTACCTACGTCACCAAGCTTTGAGTCCTCTCCACAGCACACTTCAATGATGCATCTGGGAGTTGGGCATGGTGCCGCGGCAGCAGGTTCCCCCGTGCGTCCGTCCATCCTAGGGGACGATCCGCGATTTTTCGATGTGTCTGAATGGATATCGGTATGACTGATTAGCTTGAGGGCGTTCTTCCATTTGTCACTATTCGTAAAAGGTTTGGTGCAGATGTCGGCAGACTGCCTGACCGTGTCTGCATGAACCAACTGGTAGTGTTTCCTACGGAATTGTTCCGCCAACCAAGCTAAATTCACTCTTTGGGTTTTGTCCGTGTGACGAAATGCAGGGGATTTGCCCGATTCCAGGATCCTAATGGTCGATTGATTGTCTTCGACGAACACTCCTCTTAGGCACTTGGGTCCAAACAGTGAAATGCTAGCCGAGCCAATCCTCTCATCTCCCACGTAGTCCCAATCAGTGACGGCTTCCCTGATCTCGGTGGACTCGATTTGGTAGTCGACATCAAACATCCCATATACACGAAACAAAGTTCTTCCCGTCCACCTCTTTACAGGCCTATGGGGTTGGAATTTCCAATCGTCCTGCATGAGATCTACCTCCGCTTCTTCGTCAATCATGATGGTAGTTCTGGATCTACCCAACATTTTGCAATTAACGGGGCAATCTTTAGTGGACTCGGGATCAAACAATGTATTCCTAACGCGTTTGTGCACTCTCGATAACATGAATCTGTGTGGTTCGTAAATCCAGTAGTCCCCAGAATCGACTTTGGTTACGACCTTGCCTTCCGGCGGGCTCTTCGTGCTTATTCCCCCCGCGTTCTGAAGGTACGCCCACAGACCGGCAGAAGGAAGTCCTACTGCACGAAGGCTGACATTGGCTGCCACGACCTCACTTTCAGTGGAACTCATCGACACTGAAGTTTGTTTCTTACTAAAGGCAGTCAATGGGTAGTACGTATTGGGGCCAACGAGCGCCAACACGCACCCACTAGTGGACTTGCTGTCATGTTCACCGGCGTGGTCTGCATCTGCAAAGATCCACAATCGGCATTGAGTGATTGGATCGCCAATGAAACATGACATTTTTAAATCTTTGGTGGTATCTACATAGCACACAAGTCTATGCAGTGCCTTGTCACAGTCGGCAGACCACTTTGTTACTCTTGATGCAAGGCCTTGTACTGCTCTTAGCAAATCGAAACGGGCCATTCTCGCAGCAAAGAGTATTTTCATTAGCACTTTAGTTGCTATGGGTGCCAAAACGCCCTTGATTTCCTGCTCATTTTCAACGGGTCGAGCAATTTTGTCATCATGAAATGGCGTCGGAACCTTCTTGATTGTTTTGGCATTGCCCCCCGCAAGGTCAACATACCTCTCAACACAGCTTTCAAGGAAAGAACACATGTCATATTCAACCACGGTCACCGGTTCACGCATGGCTGGTTGGTCCTTCTCCAGCTGATCAAGGTAGAAGAAACCTTGCGCTCGGGCCTCAGACTTCGCCTGAGATTTGCTTCTTGATTTCTTGGCGGCCGCTAGGGCATTCATGGCATCACCTACGGAGGTGTCGAAGAAATATGAGGTTCCCTGCCACAGGTGCGGCAGCGACACTTTGGGATTCGTGACATCATCCCACAACTCTCCGGCATCCCCTTCCGGGGTGCAACCCCGGTACTCAGTGTACCTCTTACCCGTAAGGCCGAGCTCTGAGGTGACCTCGTCATTCAATCTCATGAGCTTACACCTTGGTTGAATGTGATGGCAGGCCAGGACACCGTGCTCCGGCATATATTCCCAGTGATCTTGGGTCCGCCGGGCAGGTGTTGCATTCTTCGCTGCGGGGTCGGGCAAAGAATGTTGAAAGACATCAGCGAACGGATGGTCGGTTACGCTAAGGGTTTCCCCTGGGCGCACCATGTGCTTGCAACCCAAGTACCTACCTATGGGTTCCGGCTCATCCATGTCAATCTGGGTTGAGATGAGCCTCCATCCCTCCTTCATGTTTTTCTCCGGACCTGACATTTTAAAGTCATCTACGTAAACTATCAGCAACAGTTGAAGTTCATGGTGATAGAACAGGGAAGGCCACGTGTCTCGGGTATAGCAAAACAAAATTTACAACGCCCAATCTGTAGGTGCAATCGATCTCCCACAACCCCCCGGAGTCTGGATGCCCATATAGTGCAAGCCTAAGCGGCACAACTGGGTCCTTGTACTTTCCCATCCACGACTTCGGCCATCTGGTTTTAGGGAGCCTCACCCATGTCTTGGTACCTCGCATTAGTGATTGCGTGTATGCTTGCTTTCCATCAGCCTGCTCCGTTTTGTAACCAGGCTGGGCACCGTAGGCATCAACAACTTTGCCGGCTTCCATGGTCGCCGGGCTCGAACCTAGTTCTGCAAAGAGTGCTGCCTCCGAATTTTCGTCCTTGACATCATTGCCCTGGAAAACAGTTCGCCCTTTAAACTTCCTAAGCTTATGGCCTTTGGGCAGTTCACTACCCTTTTCAACGCAAATTTCAAAAACGCGTCCAACATGGGCTTTTTCACCAGTTTTCTTTGCCTCGGACGACACGTGGTCCCATTCCCGAATACCTTCGAGATCCCATGCTTTCTTCACACTGAGCTTTTCCCACTCGACATCGAGGGACTTTTGAGCCTCGGGATTTACGCGAATCTCGGCGGCATTGACTGGCCTGGCCACTGCAGCATACATGTGTTCATGGAAACCTAGCTTGTGACGGTGCGCCTGCGACAGTCCCTTTACCGTCGGCATGGCGGGTGCCGGGTCCTCTCCCGAAAACATGATCAGTTCGGTCAATTGCTTAACTGACAGACCGGCAAGACCCTCCGATCTGCGCTGCTCCTTGGCTTCGGCGGCGGCCGCCTTGCGCTCCTGCATCGGGAAAACGAAGATTCCGTCGGGCCTCGTGATTTTGAAAACACGATGCAACTTCACAACATCATCAAAGTCCGTTTCATTCAGCTCTTTCAACGATGCTACAAGGTAGTCACCTCTCCATAGAAAGCCGGGGTGGATGACATATCCAACAAACACTCCCGGATTGGACGTGGGATCAAACTTCAAGTCCTTCTTCGGTTTCTGTCTTGGACCAATCCAGTAGTCAATTCGACATCCGAACGGCAAGAACTGACCTTTGAACTCTTCTTCGAACCTAAGATTCCACGGTGTTCTGGAACCAGAAGGTGGTTCACACACATTTTGAGATAAACACCAGTGCCTTGCGGCGTGCGGCCAGTATGAATGATTCAACCCGGCCTGTGCAAGTGCGACTCGAGTTCCCTCGAGCACGGTTCTGATGCTCCGTTCAGCCACCGCGTTGGTTTTGTGAATGTACTCTTGACTGAGGACATGTCTCCAGCCCATCTGTTCAGCTGCAGCAATTAACTCAGGGGCATTATCACTATAAAACGTGCCAACCTCGTCCGACGAGGAAGTGAAGTGCTGAAACGCCTTCACAGTTGCTTCCGTGTTTCTTTTAGCAAAAGGGTATGCATATTTGAAACCGGTGGCAACGTCACTTATGACAAGGGCAGAGTATTCATCGTCTATGCCCAGCTCCTGTTCATCCGCAGTGATTATGAAATCGGCTGTGATGTGCTCAGCAAATTTTCGAGCATCAACCTGTCTGGATCCCCCCCGCGAGCGAGAGGGAGACTTGGTCATCTTCGCGCATTTGCACACTTCGCAGAATGGATTCTTTGGCTGGTGTGTCATCAGGTGCTTTCGTGATGCTGCTTCCTGCCTAAGGGCGCTTTCTGCAAGTGACCTAGGACTTTTCTTATCAGGGTTGCCAACAACATCTTCCCCTGCCAAATCTTTACTCTCCATCGGCTCAGCAGGTTCATCTGGAACGACTTCAACGGGGTCATTCGCCAGAAGCTCGGCGACAACTCTAGCATGCACCTCAGGATCTTCTAGAGGGGCAATGCTAGGCGTATACTCTTCTTCCGCGGCGTCTTCGGTTTGCACGGAGGAGGAGTGTGATGATTCACTAGGTGCATTGCTTCTGGCGACCTGACCTTCCGGTCGGCTTGGCGGTGTGCCTTTGGCGGGACACGCCATTGCTGAGTCGCCATCCCACACGTCGTAGTATGGGACATAATCTCGAACTTTGAGATAAATTCTCGTCCCATCAGGCTTGACAAAGAATGGCTTCTCTTTTGCATGCCATATGAAGTCATAACCCTGATTCATGCACTTCAAACCTACGGAGAGAACAGAGGGTGTTTGTGGCAACAAGTATGGATCCGTGTTCCCAAGGTCACCTGCGGCCATGTTGGCCTGCTTTGACGAATCACTTGGTCCATTGGCAGTCATCAACATCACGGGATCATTTGAATCATAAATTGCATATTCGGGGCAATTTGCACGTGTAAAAAGATCAGTCCCGCTCCCAGTGTCAATAATCCATGAACAGTTCGGAGAGAATCTCTTGCTCGCCAAGGCGGGCTTTGCGCCCATGTCTCTCGGGGCGCATTGCCAGCATCCGATCTCACTGTCACATTCATAGTTGCACCTAGTCGGATGGCCTTCCAATTCACGCCTCACAATGAAGGCGAGCATGGTTGCTTCGAGTCTAGCATCATCTATGCTAACCTCATCATGGGAAAACTGATGGTCGATTGGGTAGACCTTTGGATACACGCGCGGTTTGTCCGCGATCTTAAACTGCTCACCATGTGCTGGTATCCTATTCATTTCAACCTTCGAGCTGAAACGCACGCTCGGGAGGGCAGGCGCATGCTTCCAGTCCGACATGAGGTTCCCCTCAGCGATAGGGGCGTTCATCATGGAAGACAACAAGCATCCCAACACACAAACAGCAGCAGGGGAAGGCTTTCCGGAAGACTTTCCCTTGTGACCCTTCTTCTTCTCTCCCTTGGAGTCACGGGAAGTGGATCGAGAGGTCGACTTGGAGCGATCCCTGCTCGACTTGCGATGCTTCCGGTCCTTTCCCTGCTTCTTTTGCTTGTCTGTGGAAGGCTCCCTTGACCCTGGAACGGCCGGCTTCGGATCGATGTGAGCAAATGGGCAGTTTTCACCACGGTCACATCTCCCCTTAGGGTAGAATCGGCACTCTTTCTTTCCCTTTGGGCTATTCGTTCGGCCTTTACCCTTACCCTTCTTAGGCTTAGCGTCTCTTGATGGGGTCCTACCCCTGGCATCGCCCGATGGCTGTTCATGCTTGTACGTGCAATTGTCCCGCCGACACGACCCATACTTGACAAATGCAATGCAAAACCCCTTAGGCACACGTTGGCTCTCAGCAGCGGGTGCGGCTGGCCTACCCCCGTTCTGCCTAGCAACCCGTTCTCGGTTGCGCTCGAGCCTTGCTCGAGACAGGTATTGCCTCACAGATTCAATCAAGTAGGTGTATGAGTGATCGGCGGACTCTTCCGAGGCGCTCAAATAGACATTCAAATGGTGTTGCATTTGCTTGCTCTTTTTCAGCTGGTTGTAGAACAGAGCCTCAAGCATGGAGTCATCCGGCGTCTTGGCATTCATTCCTGCAAGAACACCCTCCCAGCTACGCATGAAGGAAGTGAGGTTATCGTTCACGAGCCTCACGTTGAGGAGATCCTCCATGGCATAGGTGGCTCCGTGCTTGATGTTCGTGCTCAGGTGCTCATGCACCATAAGAAGCACTTGTCTCCCACGAACTGGATTCCTCTTCTGCGCCTCTATCTCCTTGAAGGTGTCGACTTGTCTCGCCAGGTCACCCTGAATGATGTTGGTGAGGGCGGACAGCAACTTGGCGTCCAATGTGAGGAAGGCACCGGGATCTTTGAGCTCCTCGATTGTGACGGCGGGCTCCCACACTCTGCTGATCCACGTGAAAGCGTCATCGGGGCGGTCGGATGCCGCACATACGGCTTCCCGCACCTTGATGCGCCAATTCCTGTAACTCTCAGGAAGTGGGAAGGATGGAACAACAATCCTCTCCGCCTCCTTGACCTTGGGCTTGTCATGGTCTGCGTCCACTGCGCTCGCCTGCTTACCCAAAATCTTGTTGAGCTTCTTGCGGATCACTCGTGCCTTCTCCGATGATGATGATGAGGATGATGATGTTGAGGAGCTGGATGATGAAGAGCTTGGAGAGTCGGAAGGAGACCCACTCTTTCGCTTCTTGTGGCTCTTCTTCTTCTTCTTCTTGTCCTTTTTGCTCTTCTTCTTTTTATCCTTCTTCTTCTTCTTCTTCTTGTCCTTCTTGCTCTTCTTACCATCGTCATTCCCATCGTCATCGTCATCGTCGTCGTCAGGATCATCGTCATCATCGGGATTACCGGCAGGTGGTTCCCCACCGCCTCCGCTTTGGCCATTCCCTGCGCCTGATGGACATCCGCCACCATCGTTAAGGTCCTGTGCCGGAGATGTCGGTTCGTAATCCCCGGCATCCCCGTCAAGATCATCGGCGGCACCTGGCCCGTCACGGCGGAGTTCGGTGGAAGCTGACCTGACACGTACCTTAGAACTAAGATCCAGGCCAGGGGGAGGAAACGTCTGTACAGGAGAGGCCTTTGGCCTCAGACCGAAAATCGGAACATTAGAAGAACTACTCTGCTCACTGCGAGATTTCAGTTCATGACGTAGTGCCTCAATGTCCCTCGACTGCTTCATGATAATCTCCCTCATTTCAGCAGCGTTCCTGTCCGCATCCTCCTTCTGCTTGTTGTGGGTGACCTCCCAAATCAATTTGAGCCGTTCATACTTCTGTTCAGCTTCTGAGCGTTGAGCAACCCACTGCTGTCTTGCCTCGTTAAACTCTCTTTCTTTCGCCATTGCCTCTTGTTGGCATACATTGATGTGGTTCACCGCGTCCTGATAGAGTCGGCCTCTTTCCTCAACATGGCCGGCTTGGAGCTGATTGATGATGGCGTCGTGGCGTGCCGAAGCATAGGCAGCCACTTCCTCCGTGCTCGGACCTGTGTTGACCACATTCACCGTCTGGCTGTGTTGATATATATTCGGGGCGCTCACATGATGTTGATGAAGGTGAGTCTCATTCTTAGTCATGTGCGCGTGCATCTCTTGCCCAGGTTGATGTCCGGCGAGAGGTTCCCCTCCGCTTCCCATCGAATCCTCCGGAAGAACGACCGATGTGATGGGCACAAGCGCATCACCTTGGTCGGATTCAGGAAAACTGCTTCGGGAGCGCTGTGACGGATTGCATGGCGGTTTCCCTTCCGGATGCCCACCCTTGATCAATTCGTTGGCCACTGCTTCGTTCATCCTTGCTATGGCAGGGTGGCATCCGTCGCCGCTTGACGCCATTGCGGCGCGGGTGAGAGCTGACTGTACAAGGTACCAGCGATACGGCTGATAACCTGTTGAAAGGTGGGATCTACCTAAAAGTCAGCACGGGCAGCAGCTTGTTTTTCTTGAGCCATTGTCATGTCGGTATGCCATTACCTATCAACAGTTAGTTAGGCGTTTTCTCCTGTGGGTTCTGCGGATTTCAAGACCACCAAGCAAACCTTGGCCAATCACCTCTTTCAAAATAAAGCATGTCCAAAGTGGCCAAACACGAGCCTTTGGCAGAAATTCACGCCAGGCGAACGCCCAACTGGCCTGCCATGCATGCAGAGGAACTTTTCCAGCTCCGTGTGGCCCTGGCCCTTCGCCACGCTGACTGGGGACCTGCACGGGTGACAAGGTGCAACGAACTAGAGCACGACCAACAAGCAAATGTTTGGACATTAATTTGGCAGGGGGTGGCGAGTGCGCTTATGGGCCATCCAACTAAAGACAAGTCTGCTGCTGGCCAGGAGTGACGAGCGGTGGCCATTGTGATCTTGAGCGCTTGCCCCGCTCTAAACGAAGGAATCTGGAAAATCCGTCCTTGCTCAGGCTGTCAGGATCAGCTATGAAAATCATGAGAAATGAATCATCCAATCCCTGCAAACAGCAGCAACCTCGAGGTGTTTGCAGATAGTAAAAACATCTGAGCCGCAAACTCACTGACGAAAGCACCCATATGTGGAACACTCTTAAGGCCAATATTCCGAGGAATGTGAAAGTTCCCAAGTCAATAATTGCCAGCGCCAAGTACGCCTGTGCAGACCCATTAGACATGGTCGTTTCAACAGAACCGTATCGAACCGTTACCGAATCGTATTGCGGCGGAATCGTATCGCACCGAACCGAACAAAAGTTGCCGATCACCGAGGCAAATCGATGCTCCACGCCTTTTTCGAGCTGCATTTCTTCACAGTCTGTTTTCCTTTCAACATGATAATATGCTGACAGCTCCTTGCCAGGAGAACCTGGTGTATTGGTTTCACACCTGTGCTCTGCGCGAAACAAAGTTGTAAGTTCAATTCTTGCTGGGCGTGCTTGCTGCTCAGGAGCCGGAGAAAAATCGAACCCATCGCAATGCGCAGCAATACTAGCAGTGAATCGCACCGTTTCGCACCGAAACAGCTTCAATTCCAAACAATATGAATCGATTCGAACCCAAAGAAAATGAATCGTATCGTATCGAGTGCGTTGAAACCATGTTAGACAGAAATCGCAGCTCAAGTTGACCCGCCTGCCAGCAACATCGTGGCTGAGGTAGGCTTTGGCCTCCGGCGTTCGAGGGAAAGGTCTTGACCTTCTCCGACTGCCGAGGTTTGATTGGTCCAAAGACGTGTGCTGCCATGACCTATCTCGAAGTGGCCGCCTGCGAATAGAACCTAAACCAACCAATCAACCAACCAAAGAAAGAAAGAAAGAAAGAAGGAAAGAAAGAAAGAAAAAAAGAAAGAAAGAAAACACAAACAAACAAACAAACAACAAACAGACAGACAGACAGACAGACAAACAAACAAACAAAGCAGGCAGACAAACACACAAACAAAACACCAAAGAGGACAAACAAAGTCAAACCAACCAAACCACACGCGCAACCAAACCCCTGAACACGTAAACAAACAAGCAAGCAAGCAAGCAAACAAACCCACAAACAGACGCACAACAAACCAACAAACAAACAAACAAATACACAACCAAACGGAAAAAAAAGTCAACACACACACACACACACAACAAAACAAATAAGGAAGGAAATGCCGAGAGACACAGCAAAAGCAAGGAATAAACACATAGAGGCAGAAAGACTGAAAGAAAGAAAGAAAGAAAGAAAGAAAGAAAGAAAGAAAGAAAGACAAAGAAAGAAAGAAAGAAAGAAAGATAAGAAACAAAGAACGAAGACAATAACAAAGCAACACGCACACACAAACAAACAAACAAACAAACAAACAAACAAACAAACAAACAAACAAACAAACAAACAAACAAACAAACAAACATGTAAAGAGCGAAAGACACAACCCCAGAATCACTCAATCAGGAAATAGCGCACCAAGCCAGAAGACAAACAAGCAAGCAAGCACAGAAAAAAAAGGGGGAAAAAACAATAAAACTAAGCAGAAAAGCAAGCGAGCAAACAAACTAGCAAGCAGGCAAGCACAGAAAGCAAGCGAGCGAGCAAACAAACTAGCAAGCAGGCAAGCGAGCGAGCTAACAAGTGAGTAAACAAACAAACACAAATAAGCAAACTAACAAATCAGCCAGCCACCAAGCAACCAACCGACAAGCAAGCAAGCAAGCAAGCAAGCAGGCAGGCAGGCAGGCAAGCAGGCAAGCAAGCAAGCAGGCAGGCAGGCATGCAAGCAAGCAAGCAAGCAAGCCAACCAACGAACCGACCGACCGGCCGACCATGCCACACATGACATTGCATGACATGAACAAACAACACACCCGCACATCAATGATCGCAAGCGCACTTCAAACAACTCACAAACACACTAAGGCGCACATTGCCTGTTAGCATCATGCTTCTTGCGAGGTCTGGACAAGGCAGTGCACGTATATCGTGGCAAAAACACATTTCACGACAGCCTGTTTTGTAAGACCGTTGCACCATGAGTGTTATCGGCAACTCAAGCCTTGAAGAGGAAGTTGTCAAAGTTCGGGGGCCTCTCCTTGCATTTGAGTTTCCTTCCAAAATCCGCCAGAAAATGATCACATGTCCCCCTCTCGTAACTCATGTCGACTCCAGGTCCCCAGGCATCCAAGAGCTGGCGGCACTGGGGTAGCTGGTTGGAGGCCGCGGCGAAGAAAAGAGGCGTCTGATGAAACTCGTCCTTCTGATTCACCTATGCACCCCAGCCGGTCATGTGTATGCTTCGCCCGGAGCGATGCTGAGCAAGTTATAGCTCATGTCTCAAGACCAGCCATGACTTGTGGCGTGATTGTATTCATGATATTGTTTGTTCATCTCGGGAATGCAGCCCTGCCATGTGGCAATGGCAAGGACTTTGAGCACTGCACACCAGCCCAATTGCAGGTGCATTGTTGAGCTTAGACGGATCTTTGAAACATCACACCAACGAGGCCCGGGTCACCTAGACTTAGACTTGTTCAACACCCCGCTGAAGGGAGGTATAAGAAACTATATCCTGCATCTCAGGCATGGCGTCTTCTCATAGTTCCCCTTCTTTCTGAATTCGGCTCCCAAGTTGCGTTCGTACAGGTAAAGGGTCCTACTGCATCCACCTCCCAACACTGCTTCATGCTGGATCGCCAATGAGCTGAAAAAGAGGCCACACATCGGGGGGGGGGGCGGGGCGGCTCACCAAAATACATCTCAGCGCTTGAAAAAACAAAGCCCATTTCCAAACACGAGAAATCCTGACCCATACCAGTTTGCCACTAACGCAAATGATTGCACTGGGTAGACGGTGTTGGGAGACTTCAGGCTAGCAGGGGGGCTTGCATGTTCTCAGCTACAGTATCTTCTAAGCAAACCAATCACACAGCACGATAAATACAAAGAACAGTCTCTATTCGCACCCTCCAACCCACTGACATGGAGCCTCGCTGAAGGTCCTTGGAAAAAGTGCTACTGTTGAAAGGACCTTTTGGTGGTTCCATGTTACAGGAAGGACGGGTAGGGAATCACTCATGCGCTGCCCTTCCGTTGGAGGGGCAATCCGCCTGGCCTCAGCACCGTGGAAGAGTAACAGCGCCACCTTGGCGTCGTCCCTCGCTTGCAGTGCCTTGAAGAGTGGGGTCTGGCCGCATCGGTCCGCCGCATTTACCTGACGAACGAGGTGGGGCAAGGCAACGCATTTTGTTTCGCGCGAGGAGCAGCTAGACGTGCCCTTCCTATCCACCTACGGACTGAATGCATACAGATATACATATACTCCGTATGACGATGTTAGTACGCAGGCTTATTTAGAAAAACAAAAAACACATGAGCACAGAGGTGCAAAATTCGGACAATTCCCCTCTCCCCTTTCGTTTCCTTTTGGGAACCATAACAATATATTGGCTATTTTGCACCAGTGTTCTGCCAGGTCATGGCTTTTAGTATTCTGGGTTCTATTTTGGATTTTACATGATGGGCTCCCTTGGTCTATAGTGCTAAGTGGAAGCACTGGGTATGTGTCAGGATAGCCGCCAAAAAATGGCGGTGGTATACCCAAAACAAGATCAAGCTCAACCAATGAATACAAAAACAAACAAACAAGGAATCAATAAACAAGCACGCCTCAGAATGGTCGGATCGAATATGAACCACACCGCTGAAGGAACCTCTCACATTGGGTCAGAGTCCTTAGGAGAAGTCGTGCTTCATGGACGCCACATTGCCACAACGTTGAGATTCAAAAGACGTCTGCACAAATCCGCACCTGGACTGTTTTTTTTCTTCTTTTTTTCCCCAGCTTCAACAATCCAACATTCCGCATGTTTCATTTTAGCATGGCATGCTACACCGCGATCGAAAACAGGAACTTGTCGTCACCCACATGACTTCCAGGGATTGCCCTCATGCGCGCCTGGCCGCCTGACGTGTTGGTCAGTGCGTGTAGTGGGGCAAAGCCATGCATGGGAGCAAAGGGCAATATTTGCAATCATCCACGTGCCTTGTCTCAAGTTGAGAAAAACCACACAGTGTAACACTGAAGACACGCTGCCTCTTCCAATATAGCCTGTCTGCCGCACCACTTTGGCGATAAATGCCATAGAATGCTAGCAGGGCCGGTTGAAAGAACGGTTGCGTCTAAACAGGCCGGACCGCTGAAACAAGCTACACCTGACTCACGCCGCGCCTCAGCCTGCGCTTCCACCAAAGCCTTGGCGCAGTCCGCAGACTCGCCTGGTGTGCAGTCTGCTCCGATCGTCTGTTGTTTGGTTCGGTTTCGACTGGTTTCTCCGCCTTTAAAAGAGAGCATGACATGAAAGAGAACAACATAAAATGATATGAACATCATGTGAGACATTTCGACCTGCAAGTTCAAATCAGCCTCACGCTCCTGGTTCTCCCTGCCTGGGCCTTGCGCGAAGAACAAGGCGCTTCGCTGGTCCAAGTCCAGAGCTGAGACGTCCGCTCTGGCCTCTGAAGCACAAGTTGGGACGAAGGCGCAAGGGATCGCAAGGGCCTAGCTGGATTGTGACCACGTTCATTTATGTTCATTTTCCATTTCAGGAATTCGTAAGGGACAAACCCGCAGGCTCTTTCACATCGGGTATGGTATGAGTACACCCCGTCAGATTTGGGATGCTCGTCCAAGGACTCGTTACCAGGAGTTGTGCGACCCACTATGAGAGGCCCAAGCAGTTCTCCATAACTGGCTTGATGGCGGCACTACTCTTGTTGCACATTCTCGGCCACATGAAGGTGTTTCAGTGGAATGTCATGCAGGGCCCGCGCCGTTGACAGTACCACCAATCACCAGGTTTCGCAACATGCCCAACCATGCTTCACAACATCAAGGTGCAAATCTGCATGCTTGACAATCTGTGCTGATCTGAATGCCTGCAATTCATCGTCCGTTCCCGTCAAAGTGCAGGGCGCTTCGCTTGTGGGACAGGTCCGCTTCTGTCCGGAAAGACACTCACTCAATGTGTAACATGTGTCCGCTTTTTAATTTGACGTAATGAGTTGGACCCCAAGAACATCCAGCTATCGAGCCAAAGAGCAATATTTAGGTGTCGTGCAAATAGATACGCACCAAGCTTTCGACACATCCCCACGTTGCCCTAACATTTCTGAAATGGATGTTTCTAGGGTTCCACACACACAAATTCGCATGGTGGTAGTTTTGTCATTTGAGAGTCCTTAAACCGACGGAATGGCCTCCAGAAGCTGGTGCAGGCACGGCAGCTGCTGGCTGCTCCAATGCAGCGCTGTGCGGCCCTCTGCGTCCTGAATTGGTCGCAAGCAAAGACAGGCGTCCACATAAGCCATAGACATGCTTAGATTCTACTGGGGTATGGGCTTCCCAGAAGCTGGGATGCAGTCCCAGGGGTGGGCCTCAGGGTACATGACTTTAGGACACAAAACACATAGAGTTGTTGCCCATATACCAAAAAAGTAATCGTACACCAGCCACCGGGGTGGGGCGGGGTAGGAAACATCAAGTAAAGTAAACCGTGCAAAGGGCTTGCGGGTTAAGGAGTATGACTTGCTCAAAACTAGGAAAGCAAGGCGATGATAAGTTTCTGAATCACTAGGCCCTTATTCAGTGCCCCCAATATGGGGATGGCCTCTGGGATGGACAACAACTGGAACCTAACAAATGTCATCAGCCATTCTTAGGTGTCCTCGTCCCGTCCGTCCCGAAGGCAGACTACTCTGGGAGATTGATTCGCAGCAAATACATTTGCATACCAGTCCGACAGCTATGTCATTTCCAACAATCATGAAGATGGCACCAAGACCAGCCCTTGTAGATTAGCGAGCACGTTGACATTCTAGCTGGTTATTCGCAATGTGCGGAACACGTCCACCGGTTTTGAAGCAACCACTTATCGTGGCAGAAGTCGCGGCTTTATTCCAAGCCTGGAATGGAACCCACAAGACAGGTGGGTTGTCTTGAATAATGAAGGAAGCCCCAACGGCAGCAAGAAATCAGTGACTTTCCATCAGGTTCCAGCCTGGCGGTCAACTTGCGCCTGGCGGGTCAGCAAAAGCGAAATGCAGCTCTCGCTGCCGCAATGCGCAGCCAGCATCAATGGGGTCCTGCCGAAGCCCAGAGATGAGGGTTTTCGGTCAAGTGGCGACCGGCAAAAGCTGAAGCATAATTCACGCCCACGACCCCTTTGTACTGCTCATTTGACCCAGGGTTGCAGGAACACACTTCACATGTCCGACGCCAATGCATCCGTCGCCACTTACTTGAGTTACACCCAATGGGCAGCATCATGGGAAGATTCAGCTGTTGCGACAAAGCTCACTGTTGAGCCTGCCAGTGTTTGTGCATGTCCTTTGGTGGGTGTCACTGGTATTTAAGTGTTGTTGCTTCCTACATCCTGGCATGAGATCCAAGTTTCACCAAGGCACAAACGGATAACCCCGCTGCAAATTCGCTTACATGCCTGCCTACTGTAGACAAAGACTAAAACTAGAGCAAGCCCAAACCAAACTCAAAACAACCGGCAAGCAACTGACTCACTGACTACCCAACCAACCCACTGGAAACAAAACAATCACTCTCCAAAGAACGCTCCCTGCGCCAGGGTCTCGACAAAACATGTCCATCCCTTCGTGTAATCTGGCGCAGCGCTCACGCGCAGCCGCACAGGCAGTCTTTGAGTCACAAGTAAAACCTGTAAAACATAAGACTCAAAAGTGTGGCCGCGCCATGTTGTGGTTGGGACTTCGGACTGCTGCCTACTGATCTTCAATCGGCAGAATTCGGCCAAGCGTGGGTGGTAGCAAGCGTGGCTGGGGAGGGCACTCCGAATTCACGTCCTGCAGTCTCCATCCAGGACGTCCACAGTGGCACGCGCCTCCAACAGCAAAGACGCAGCGCCAGTCGCACCTGACCGGCCCGAGCCAGTCAAATGCCTTGGTTTTCCTCGACTGACCGATCCTGACTTGCGATGGCCCCAGGGAGACCCCATCACATGTTAACCGCCTAATGATTTTTTAGAAAGCGCTACCTTGTTCATGTCCAGGGCTGGTTAGGAGCAATCTAGTCGGAAAAACGACTAGGATTTAGTCACCACTACCCGTGAAGCGCCAGTATCAGGTGCCACAATGTTTTTCATGGCATCAAACAAGCGCAGCCTGGGCAACAAGCAGTCTTAACAAAGAGGAGAATCCAACGTAGTCACGAAAGGGGCCATCGGTTTTGTCAAGATGTCTCAATCCGTTTCGGCCACCTTTCAGGGCGGCCGTGTGTAGCGCCGTCCGCCGCCGCTTGCCGCTGCGGGTGTCCAGGCTCAGCCTCAGGCTGAACACCGAGAGAGTCAAGTCAGTCAAGGACAGGGACGTGAAAGAAGCATCCATCAAATAAAATCAGGTGGCAAAACGAAGCCTAAGGTTCAGGGGAAGCACGACGTTTTCATCTTTGGATGCTGCTCTTAAGAGTCTTCAATGACATAAGATATCTGACACTTGCCCTCAAGGTAGAGTCATGCAAGAACCATGCGTTCTGTTGGCAAACGCAACAAATTGACGAGTTTGGGCATAAGGGACAGCGCAGTGCCTAGACTTGCTGCGGCTGTTCAGCCAGACATTTTACCCTTCATCCGCCAGTGAAATGGAAATGACAAAGGAAGCAAACACTAGTGCCCGTTGCTTCGAATCGCAAGTATGAGCCCTGCTGGCAAATGACGACAAAACTAACACACTCTTATGGTAGTTGGCTGCACAACGCTTGAGGCAATTCTGAGCCGGACCATGGGAAGTGCATTGCGCATGCGGTACATTGCGATGGTAAACCCGATGTTCATCAAGCTTGACATAGCTTTGTGCACAGGCGATGCGAAGAATGGACCCCACCAAATGCATTTTGCATGCCAAGCTTGTGCTACAAAAGCGACATCTGCAAGCTAAAAGTCAAGCCAGCACAAAGGTAGGCACTCTGCGCGATGCACTTGCTCCACACCAACGCTATTGAACAACCACATGCTGCGCTTTTGACCTTTGCCCTCATTCAGTGCCAGAATTAATCAGCATGCTACATCTGGTCTGGAGCAAGGATGATGCGTGTCGTCGCGTCCTACATGTGCCCTGGCTTGGAAAAAGTGCACTCTGAACTGGGGCGAGAGCTGTCCTTGCTGCATAAGACTGGACTTGCTGAAACCGTGCTTGGCAAAATTGCGCAGGCAATCCAAGTGAGCGAATGCACTTGTCAAGGCCATGCAAGGCAGTGGCAAATTCCAGCACGTCTGGAGTTGAATAATTGTAGAAACACTCCTGAGCGATGCAAGTGAATGGCAGATTTGGGCGAGGCTCCCAAGCAAAACCCTGCGGCCTAACGCCACAGCGCCTTTGAGTGACGCTCTGTGTCATCACTACGTACGCTCAAAACCCACAGCATTTCTTTGCGTTGCATTTGAGCCCGCCGCAGCGCCAATCTAATGAATGATTCATACCCCGGTAGCCTTAATGCTGTTAATTCGGGATTTGAAGACTAGCCAATCCACTTTCTGATGAATGGAACTGCCTTTCATCGTAGCTTCAAGCTGCCCTCTCTTCAAAGATAGTGGCAGCTGAAATAAACTTATCCGACAAGAAAGCGCACCTCCTGGCCCTTCCATACGTCTGTCAGCGTCAAGGGTTACAGTATGCATATTCCAAATGTGGGCAGGAAACGTCATTGTTGACATCCTTCAGGGATTGCTGCGTGCTTCAAGATCACAGAATAAACTATGGGAAGCTCGGCCGCTCAGTGTCCGGCAGCTTCGGCGATGCCACCCCCGCCCGCTGGGCAACTGAGTCAGCGGCTTGCGCTTACCATCCAGCAGCACACGGCAGGCTGAGCCCTGGAGATAGAACTGGAGCAGGTGACTGCACGCTGCAAAGGTAGGCTGTTGCGACGAGCAATTTGTTTTGTGTGCACTCGTACTTATCTTTCACCAAACAAACACAATCTGTGCGGAAAGCAAGATACACACACAAACCAACACAACCATAACGCCAACGCAAACAAATTACACAACAACAAGAAAACAAGTACAAACCCACCACACAAACCAATAACACACACACAAACCACAACTCATAGACAACCACACACACAAACAAACAAACAAACAAACAAACAAACAAACAAACAATCAAACAAACAAACAAACAAACAAAAAAACACGTATATCCCCAGCACAAGCTCAAACGCAAACACAAGCACGCATGCAAACACAAAGGTTCACACAAAGACACACACACACACACACACATACACATGCAATCACAAACACACATGCAAACACGTTTGCACACACAGACACAGACAAAGACAAAGACACAAACACCGACACCGACACAAACAGACACAGACACATCGCCACAGACAAAGGCCCCCTTAGAAGGTCCTACTGCAGTCCCCGATGTCTGCCTCTGGATCTCGCCGAATGCCATGGCAGAGGAGCTCTGAGAACAGCTCCTCCGAAACATGAGTCACCGTTTAGTCAGAGCCTTTGTTTGCAACTCGCTGGATGTCTGTTTCATGCTATTCTATTCCATGTACGCCTCACTCTTCAGAGACACAGTGGCTTGGTCAACTTGCGTGACGGATATAGACGTTCTAACACATTTCCAGGAACCAGGTCCTGCATATTGGCAGGTCCTCTTTAGCATGTGTCGAATCACCGTAGCATCGCTCATCCTTGCACGCAAACTCATATTCATTTGATTGATTGTATATGGCAAACAGCCCAGGATACCGCGGGCGTTGCGCACACTAGCCCGCTCCACAGGCTAGCTGCGGTTGCTGCCCGACTTTTTGTGACGCCCTCAACCAGAACATTGAAACCTGAAAAGGAACTATTGATCAAATCCACAAGCTAAATAGCCACTTGGGTCCTGGATCCAAAATCTATCATTGTCAGGGAACTTTTGACCGTATTCTTGGACCCAACATCCAAAATTGCCAGAGAACTTTTCTCGGACATCTTGGAATGCAGGCAGTCCCCAACTCCAAACTTTAATCGTGGATTTGGGTGTCTGAATGCTGGATTCAGAATGATGGATCCAAGGATGCAGGAGTTCTGAGAGAAGTCCTGTGGAAATCTTCGATTTTGGATCCAGGATTCTGAATCCTGGACTTAGATTTGCGCGATGTCTCACAAATATTTGGCAAGCCGCAAGCTTCAATGAAAAAATATTTCCCGGGCAATCATGAATCTTGAATCCCGAAATCATGTGTTCCTTTTGTGCAAGAGGTAACCGCATTTGTTTTTGCCGGCCCAGTTTCTGTGTTCCCCGCAGTTGAATGGAACTGCTTTCTGCCCCAAACCAGAGTTAAATGGTTTCATAGCAGCTAGCCTTCAGCTCGTTCTACACCCATTTCTGGAGTCAAGCTTCGTGAACCCAGAAAAAACATGTTCCTTTTATTTATGCAAGGGGCACCCAAATCTGATTTTGTTGGCCCAAACAATATTGGGACATTGCGGCCTACTGACGTACTGACACAAGGCAAAACGGGGGCTCCTGGTGGGAGGTATATATGTTCCAAGTTGGCTTAGGGTTGGTTTATGGTGGGTTTGGGGTTCGGGTTGATTTAGGGTTGGGGTCGGGGTTAAGGTAGGGGTTGTAGGGTGGGTTGGTTTGGGGTAGGATGTTGCGAGAGGTGCTGGGGTGCAGGTTCACGGGGTGAAAGGGGTGAACTGGGCACGCGGTGCTGGACAGCATCCCCAGAACTGCCAGCATTTTTATGATGCAGATGATGCGGGGGAGGGGGGGAACCCTACCCTTGCCTGGGGTTGGGGGGGGGGGGTTGGGTGGTTGGGTGGGTGGTTGGGGTGTAGTTTGGGTTTGTCTAGGGTTGGTTTGGGGTGGGTATAGATTTGTTGGGTTCGGGTTGGTTTAGGGTGGGTTTAGGTTGGCTTGGGGTACGTTTAGGGCTGATTTAGGTTTGGTTTAGGGAAGTGGGTGTAGGGTTGGGCTGTCTTAGGGTTGGTTAAGGGTTGGTTTAGAGTGGGTTTAGGCAGGGTTTTGGGCGGGTTTTGGGTTGGCTTAGGGTTGGTTTAGGGTTGGCTTAGGGTTGTGGGTTAAGGGCTACGGGTGTAGGATTGGTTTAGGGTTGGGGTTTAAGGTTGGTTGTGGGTGGAGTTGTCCTGCGTGTTGGGATGCAAGGGTGGGAGTTCAGGGGCTCGAGGGGTCGGGGGGGGGGGGGTGAGGGGACCCTACCCTTGGGGGGGGGGGTTGGTGGCCTGGAACAGATATCCGCCGACATTGCTCGGCGTGTCGGATGGATAGAGGATAACCCCCCCCCTAACCGCCCCCCGCCCGACGTCTATTACGTAGGTTTTTTGGGGGGGAGGGGGGGGGGGTGCCCCACGTACCGCGCGGCAATTTGATGACGTTCCACTAAACGTAGTCTTCGGGGAGCCGGTGTCGCAAAACAGGGGTCCCAGGCTCGATTCCCCCTGCCGGCTTTTTTGCTGGCTTGGGCTTCCTGCATCCTTTTGCCGAAAATCTGGAAAAATCAATGTTTTTGGACGTCCTCTTTGCGAAAACGCTGGAAAAACCGTGTTTTTTTTGGCGGGAAATACTGGGGAGCAAAGGGGAAGTGCAAGGATACATACATACATACATACATACATTACAGTACATTACATTACATTACATGACATTACATGACATTACATACATTACATGCATTACATTACTTAACTTACTTACTTACTTACTTACTTACTTACTTACGTACTTACTTACATACTCACATACAGGCATACATGCATACATACATACATGCATACATACATACATGCATGCTTACAGACATACATGATCACAACGCCTCACTCCCTGAGTTCCTGGACTTTAATCCTTTTGGGAAGACCATGTTAGTTGTAAACAAAAAGCTTTAACTTTCCTTGGCCAATCCACTCAGGAAGTGAGAAGCTAGCAACCCTAAAGTTGCTCTTTGGAATCATCGTCCTATCCTGAAATCCCACATTGTTTTACACCTCACCCGAGTCGCTGAGCCGGGGAGACCTATGGGTACATGAACCACACCTACATACATACATACATTACATACATGCATACATACATACATACATACATACATACATACATAACATACATTCATACATACATACATACATGCATGCATGCATGCATACATACATTTCGTACATACATACATACATGCATGCATACATACATACATACATGCATTACATACATACCTACATACATGCATACATACATACATACATACATACCTTACATACATACATACATATATTACATTACATTACTACCGCACGGCAATTTGATGACGTTCCACTAAACGTAGTCTTCGGGGAGCCGGTGTCGCAAAACAGGGGTCCCAGGCTCGATTCCCCCTGCCGGCTTTTTTGCTGGCTTGGGCTTCCTGCATCCTTTTGCCGAAAATCTGGAAAAAACTCAATGTTTTTGGTCGTCCTCTTTGCGAAAACGCAGCAAAACCGTGCTTTTTGCGGAAAATACTGGGGAGCAAAGGGGAAGTGCAAGGATACATACATGCATACATTACATTACATTACATTGCATTACATTACATTACATGACATTACATGACATTACATGACATTACATACATACATACATTCCAGTACGTAACT
>CAUJNA010001100.1:50000-64812 GCA_963377175.1 Effrenium voratum
CCGTGTCAGCGACCCTGAAAACGCTTTGAAAACAATCGGAGGTCTCAAGCTCGGCGACATCGTAAACAACTCTTTGCCAATCTGTCGATTTCCCAGAAAGCGCAGCAGCACAGCAGAACACACACACACACACACACAGAGACACAGAGACACAGAGACACAGAGACACAGAGACACAGAGACACAGAGACACAGAGACACAGAGACACAGAGACACAGAGACACAGAGACACAGAGACACAGAGACACAGAGACACAGAGACACAGAGACACAGAGACACAGAGAGACACAGAGACACAGAGACACAGAGACACAGAGACACAGAGACACAGAGACACACACAGACACACAGACACAGACACAGACACAGACACAGACACAGAGACACAGAGACACACAGACACAGAGACACAGAGAGAGACACAGAGAGACACAGAGACACAGAGAGACACAGAGAGACACAGAGAGACACAGAGAGACACAGAGAGACACAGAGAGACACAGAGAGACACACACAGAGAGACACAGAGAGACACAGAGAGACACAGAGAGAGACACACAGAGACACACAGAGACACACAGAGACACACAGAGACACACAGAGACACACAGAGACACACAGAGACACACAGAGACACAGAGACACACAGAGACACACAGAGACACACAGAGACACACAGAGACACACAGAGACACACAGAGACACACAGACACACAGAGACACACAGAGAGACACACAGAGACACACAGAGACACACAGAGACACACAGAGACACACAGAGACACACAGAGACACACAGAGACACACAGAGACACACAAAGACACACACAAAACACACGGACACACAGAGACACACACAGACACACACAAACACACACAGAGACACACACACACACAGAGACGCACACACACAGAGACACACACAGAGACACACACACACACAGAGACACACACAGAGACACACACAGAGACACACTCAGAACTAACTTTTGACCCAAGGCCTAGCGGGATGCGCAGTGCTCATGACTTCGCTCCGGTTACCTTCCAGAGCTCGGTCGGGATATGAAAGTGGCGCATACTCTGCGCCTAGAGAGGGTCTTGACCGCCCCTCTGGCGTGGTGACACGCGCCTACGTGGTAGCACGACCCGTATTGGGTCATGTGTATCTCTTCTGGATACAGTGAACCTGGCGCTTGCTGCCTAAGCTCGCGGATCTGATTCCGCAAGTCAGCCAGATTCCTCTCACGTCCTCTCAGGGCTTCACGCACTCGCTCGTTCTCCGACTCCAGCCTCGTGATTTCGGCGTTGAGTCGGCGCATGTCATCTCTGTCTTCATCGGTCTGCGTCAGCTTGTTCGTCTTCGGTTTGCTGCGGGCTTTCTTGCAGCACTTGAGGATCTCGTTCACCACTCTCTCCGTGACGATCACCATGAGCGTGATGGTGACAACCAAGACCAGGGTTTAATCCGCGGTGCCATACATGTCCGCCTTCTCGTCTTCCACAGCCTGCGCTGCGCTCACCATCCAAGCCATGGAAAAGACCTTCTTGATAGGTCCATGGGCTAATGTAGCCGCTACCATAGCCGACGTAGCCACTGTGCTGGCTTTCGTGATGAGCGTCTTGTCGTTCTGCATCACCAGGTCATTGACGAGTGGCAGAATCTTTGATTCCACCGGGTGTTCCGGCTGGTTCCAGAATTCCAGCATTCCTGTGCTCAGCAGTGCGTTCAAACACTTTGACGTCATAGGCTTTGTCAAAGCGTCTGCTGTCATGCATTCTGTTGGGATGAGGCTCCGCATCCTCAGTCTGCCTGTGCATCTGGCTTCCTTGAGGGCCATGATGTATAGCCGTTGCGTTTTGTCCTGTGGCATGGACTTCTTGCCCGTGACCAGTTCGTACAGGTCGCGGCAGTCTGTGTAGCTGTCGATGGGGCACTTGGCGATGCCTTTCTCCTGCATGTTGATCATCTGGTGTCACGTCGGCTTGGTTGCCTCGTGTAACATCTCTCCCATCCGTAGGGCCACCAAAGTGGCAGCTTCAAGGCCTCCGATGCCTGCCAGGGTCTCTGCGTGAGACGTACTGTAGCTGATCCTCTTGGCTTTGGATCCATGCGAATACAGTACATGTGCCACTCCCCCGTGGTAGGCCACGGTGTCGTCCGTGCGCGTGTTCTGATAGCCGTCGTGCTTCCAGAACTCACTGGTCGCGATGTAGTCGTCCGCTAGCAGCACCAGTACTCCTTCTTGTGCGTATGATCTGTTCTTGCTGGCGCTTGACGCGTCGTGAATACATGCCAGCCTCTGTCTGTTAGTCTTGAACTTCCTGTAGTAGAGACCGAGGTCCACGTTCTGCTTCAGCTGCGCCTTCTTCACTACTGCATTCACCATGTGCAAGTGCTTGATTTGTGCCGCTGACACGTCTGCGATCAGGTCAAGCCTTGTAGATGTCAGCCACAACAATGCTCCCAAAGCTGAGCGGAAACTCGTCACTTCCTCTGCTGTGAGCTGTTGCTGATCCGGCTTCTTTGGCACCTCGACTGGCTTAATCTTCTTGCAGAACTCCTTTTGGCTGACCTTGTAGCCGTCCTCGATCTGCTCATAGAGTGCTCCGCAATGCGCGAATGGTAGAACTTGACGTGTCACTTTTCCAAACCAGGCAAGTAGCCCCTGGTGGAACTCGCGGAGCCAATCCTTATCTGACGCGACTGCCAGGTCATCCACATGTGTGGTGGCGATGGCGATCATAGTGCCGTGGAGCTTCCAGATAAACGTGTTCTCGTCCAGTTGCGATGCTGCTCCACCGATCTGCTCCAAGTACTCGTGCAAACACAACTGCCAGGCCAGAGGAGCACCGTTCAGCCCGTAGACTGGCTTGTTGCACAGCAGTCCGTAGTCGACTATGCGATGTGGGTCGACTGCTAGATCCTTGGAGAGTTTGGCCAGGTGTCTCCAGACATTTGCCGGTGGAAAGATCACTACTTTCCTCGTAGGTGTAGTGATTCCTTTCTGTCGAAGGATCTGTTGGATCTTGTCAAAGGTGAAACCTTTGAGGAAGGCACCAGCAACATCCAGCGACTCGAGATCGAATCCGTTCATCGCTGCCTGACTTAATAGAAGCCGTTGTGACAGCCGAGTCGCCGTGGTCGATCTCGTCGCCAGTTTGTCCTTCTGCTTGTCGTCCAGAAACCCTCGGGCGCACATCCTGCTCTTGACTATGCGCTTCCGATCGCTCAACCGTTTGTACTTCCGGACCCATATGGCATCCACGAATACCATGTCATCTGTCCACGCAGACCGATAAATCTTTGTGAACGCTCCTTCATTCACGAATTGTTCTATTTCCTTCAGGTCTGCTGCCTCGACATCCGGCCATACTTCAACGACTGATGTCGACCTCTGTGTCGACCTTGAAGATCTCACCAGTACTCAAGTCTGCGAAGGCTTTTCCATCGCACGTGGAAGAGCAGTTGCGCCATTCTCGCTACCTTGCCCTGCCGCTTCTCCTCCAGCTTCTTGAGTTCTTCTTCTCCGTCGTTCTTGGTGAGGCCAAGGTGTATGGACCACACATCGGGAAAGTCCATTGTCACACAGAGCTTGTGGTTCGCGATGTGTCGGTAGGCGAGCAGGAACTGCAGATCTTGTTCCATGATCTGAGTGGCGTACTCAACGCGCGTCCTCTTCTTTTCTGGCGAGAGAACGACAGTCCGTGTCTCTGCACTATCTCTCTTCCTGTTTTCGCCTTCCTGGTCGATCTGCATGTCCACATTGACGTCCATATCGACAACAGTGTTCCTCCGGATCTCCTCACTTGCTGGCTCTTCTGGGTTCTCGCGCTTGTTGTGGAAAAGGTGGATGAGGCACGTCTCCTCCTTAAGGAATCCACTCACCTTCTTCATCTTGAGGTAGTTAGAGCTGTGATACTCCTGAAGTGAGTATCTCGTGCTCCTTGGATCCAGGTGATCAGTATTCCTGTGGTTTCGGCTGGGGGCTTCAGACTCCTGATGGCCTTGCCGAACATGACGCCGCCAAGTGTCCTCGTGGTGAGCGCCTTGGATAGCTCCACCGCTTTGCTGAACGCCTCTTGTTCTTGTAGGTCCTTCGGGATCTGGTGCCACTGGTCTCCAGGTGGACTCCTCTTGCATAGATGTCCCATCAGCTGCACGTGGTAGGGTGCGAGATTCTCCGCATGCTTCATAAGACTCACCACAGCTTCCTCTGCCTGAGTGTACCCATAGATACCGCGGTGCTCTCGCACATGCCTGAGTGATACCAGATAAGGTCTTCCTTGATGTTGCACTACTGCTGTGCCTTCATCAGCATCGAGGCGTAGCAGGAGCGCCGGTCCTCTCCCCCGGTGTCCCGGTACTACTCCACTCCACTCGTCCCAGGAATGAGTGTGGAGATGTCGAGCTGATGTGGTCTCGTTCTCGAAGCTCGAGCCACCCGGTCCTCGATGATGGCTCGGTGTGTAGATGCGAGTGCCGTCTGACGAATCCTCATGGCTCGCGCAAAGACTGACAGGTCTGTCTGCAGCGCCCCTGCCGTCGCCAGAACACCTGTGTTGTCTTCCTCATAGAAACCGCGGGGAAGCACCCCGAACACAGACATCGAGGGTGTCACGCCTCCGTAGTTGAGCGTGATGTTGTGGGCCATCGCCGCTTCCAGCGCGATCTCCTTCCACTCCGGCACCAGTCCTTGGCGGGTAAGCTCTGCATGAAGTTTCAGCATCGTCAGCTTGGTCAGCTGAACGTGCCGCTCCACCAGTCCGGCGCCCGTGTGCTTCTTGCCAGCATCCCCGGATGTGGTTCCTCGCGGGCATCGGGTGATGCCAAGCCTCTCGCACTCAGCTCCAGTCTCGTGAGGAATCAGGCTGCTCGCTGATCCAGCACCAGCCTCTTCATGGGTCCGAAGTATCTGACCCATAGTTCCATGATCACTGCGAGCAGCTCCTCAGCCTCCGAACTGGTGATGACGCAGGCCACCTTGTACCGGTCGCTTCATCGATCATGAGTAGATACTGTCTCTGGTTGAGGTGGAAGATGTCGATCTGGACTGAGTCGTTGAACGTGGTGGCACCGTGCACTTTGGTCTGCGGCCGATTGGGAAGCCGCACGTATTTGCGACACACGGGACACCCGGCAACTGCTTCTTCAGCCAGTTTCACCACCTCAGCGGGTTGTCCCGCTCGTCGCAGCAAGTTCTTGAAGTCTCCGATGGGAGTATGCCACATGCGTTCATGTAGGCCACACAACATGCGTTTGGCCATGTCGACATCGGTCTTGATCACTTGTGGAAGTCGATGGAGCACGCGCTTCAAGTTGTAGTTCGGCCGTATGGCTTGGGCGTCTCTAGCGTCAAACTCCTCAATCTCCTCGTCTTCTTGTTGTCCTGCAGGAGCTTCTCCTTCTTCATAGCCAGTATCTTCTGGTCAAGCTACAATTGCTTCTGGCGGCTCTTCTGACGCTGTCCTTCTCCTTCTGAGTCTTGATGGCTGTGAAGGTTCATTTTCTCCTGGCGCTGGTAGCGCTGCTTGAGGTCGTGATGAACTGGATGGCTCTGCAACGGGCACAATGCGTGCGGGTGTCAGAGCTCTGCTTCCTGGTGGTGGCATCTCCTCCGCAGGTGGTTTCTTCCTGTGATGTGTTCCCGGTGTAGACGGACTGGGAACACCTGCTTCTGATCCAAAGATCACCACACACCAATCATCTTCCTCAAGTTCCTCATGAATCTGAGCATGGCTCATCTCTCGAAGATCTTCCACCGGCTTGATGGTCCATCTCTTGACCGTGCCTCTGATGTAGAGGCGAAGGTAAGCAGATGATGTCTGTACTTCTGGTTTTGGTGGTGACTTCTTCCAGGGTCGTAGCTCGCTACGTATGCCCTTCACCAGGATGACGTCCTTGAGTAGGCTCCCAGTAAAACCTGATCGGTCAGCCAATGTTTGTAGTTGATGGATCGCTGAACCGCTTCACTGAAAAATCCCAGAGCTAGCTGCACGATCTCCATAAGTGCCTTCTTGATGTAGTGGCTGTTCTCCATTGAGATTGAGATTGGCCTCGTCGATGATTTCAACGGAGTCCAGGACTTGCTTGCTCGTCCTGGTTTTCCAGTTCTAGACAGGGTGCTCGGTGGTCTTGCTCTCGGGTTCGTGCCTGGCGCCCAGCGCCCATGACGACATTGTCATGGCACCATTGAGTGCTCGATGCCTGGGGGTGTCTGTCGTCCAAGAGTGCAGCGAACACAGTCGTAGTAAGCTCGGTCACGAACCAACTCATTGTCCTTGGCCATGGTCGAAGGAACAGAAGATTCCGTTGCGTTGCTGAAGGAAACCTTGGATGTCCTTCACCATGTCCTCTTGGGGTAATGTTGACCTATGATTAATAAATAGGGGGCCCCCCCCCCTGAATGACCATAAATAAAGATTAGGGGAAAATCTTCAGGGTCGGGCCTTGTTGAAAGGAGTTTAGTATTGGGCTCACTTTTTTTGGTTTTCGAATACTACTTTACAATTGGGCCAATTCAAAAGTAGTATTGGGCATGTTGTTTTTTTCTTATTTTGCTTTGGGGGAATACTAGGTTAGAATTGGGCCAATTCTAAAGTAGTATTGAGCCAATAACTTTTGGCTATTCCAGGAAGAATCTGGTTAGCATCATTCATGGTCTGGTTACTATTTAGTGCCCCAGGGTTCATGGGGGGTACTCTTGCTGCCAGGGTCAATGTGTTGATTTGGATGGTTTTTTAAAAGGAATTTTAAAAGAAAGGGGTCCCATAAGTTTGTGGATTTGGGATACATCTAGAATCAAGTGTGGGATGAGCCAAGTGGAATGGAAAGCTTGACCATGAATAAAGATGATCAGATAATTTTTTTGATGGGGGAATCTTGTTAGCATTATTCATGGTCTGGTTATTATTTAGTGCCTCAGGGTTCACGGGGGGTACCCTTGCTGCCAGGGTCAATGTGTTGATTTTGATGGTTTTTTAAAAGGAATTGTAAAAGAAAGTGATGCCTGGCATGATCCCTATAAAAATTCACGCAAATTCCATTGGGGATGAGGGTTGGGAGCACTGACCTTGAATAAAAATCTGCATTTTGCATGGATCCCAATGGGAATTCTAGGTTCTTTTGTGAGCTGGGGATCTCTGGATTCATTCATTCATGTGGGGGGAAGGTTATTTTTTGAATTACTTTATATTATTTTGTGTTTTTTTAAATATTTTTCCCGGGGAAAAACGGTTAGCATTATTCATTGTATATTTATTATTTTTCGGGAAATCGGTTAGCATTATTTATGGTCTATTTACTAATCGTAGGTCAACATTACACTGCACTCATGGCCGTCCGGGAGAAACCCTGATAGTTGCCCTGCAGCTGTCCATGTGGCCTCCCTTTGTGACCTGAGCATCTCTTCGCAGTGTACCGGAATCGGATGTTGGAGCCGAATCCTGTGGCCTTCTGTACGTTGCCTTTCTCGTCCTCTGCGCCGTGCGTGCATTGATCTACACGCTGCCGATTCTTGGCTTCAGGCAGTCCGTCTATCTCCAGAGGGCTGCTGATCCGAGCGGTTGCTCCAAACAGTAGCCTCGTCCGGCAGCTGCTTGTTCACTGAACATCTGCTTGAGGAACGTAAGTGATGGACGTTCCGCCTGTCTTTCCTGCATACGCTGATCATAGTCCTTGGCATTTCCTGACACTGACCATGGTGCACAATCCGGTGATGCTTGCAGCGTGCCTGGCTGGAACTCCTCAAACGCGCTCCAGAGCATCTGTTGGTGGCTCTTGTTGCCGATATCCCAGCCGTACCGGAAATATACTGGGAAACCCACAACGAGCCCTGCCATGACGCAAAACCAACTGAAGCATCCGGAGCCACTGCAAAGCTCCCAGGCATGCCAGCGTAGGTTCCGACCTTTTGCCGCCTGGAACCATGATCCAAAGTTCTTGGGCGTGACTGGCCGGAAGCCTGTCTTGGTGTAGTACTCTTCCGGCACGCACTTGTACCGCTTCTTGAGCTTGCTGCGTATCTTCTCATCCAGATACTCAGGCATATCGTCCTCTCTGTAGTGAGGAAACTGCTCATCTTGCGCAGCAGGATCCGGCATTTCCTTCTGCTTCTTCTAGAAGATGGTCTTACCCGTCCATTGTCGCGGTTCCCGACGCTCGTATTCCTGTATTCATCCTTGAGCATCATCTTGTCGTGGTTTTGGTTCACTGGCTTGATCTCTGTCATGCGTTGGTCGTCCAGAAGGCTGCTGTCCAGCCGGCAATCCGTGGTCAAGCCTGGGGTGAACATCATCCTCCGAGGTGCTCGATGGATGCGAAATGAGCTGTTCTTGGTTTCTATCCACTCATCTTGTTCACGTCCTTGAATCTCCTGTGTCTTCCTTGTGTGCTGGTTGTGACCTTTGAGGCTTGTCCTTCTTCTTCTCAGGTTGTTCTTCTGGTGGTGCTGTTTGGACTTCACACCGGTTACCTTCCTTCGTCGTCGGTTCCTTCTTCAGGATGCTTTTCGGTTGCTTGGCGACCAGGTAGCGCTTCTTGACGTCAGGCCATGTCTTCTGACTCTCGTTCACGACCTGATTCATGTGCTGCTCCACCTGGTCTTTGGTGTGCTGTGAGACCTTGCTGCTGTGGTCGGTCGGCAGGATATAGTGACCGCTGTCCGTGAGTAAGATCCTCAACAGCTGTCTCTTAGACTCTGGTGTCGCTTGCACCGCCAGCAGACCATCTCCATTCTCGAACCAGTTGGTGGCGTGCAATTCGCGAAGCGATGGGTTTCCTATCAACGCGGGGCACGTTGAGCCTTCTCCTCCTAGGACGTTGCCGGTGTAGACGATGTCATGCCCCGAAGACTTCAAAGGAATTCGCACTTCTCCGAGAGTCTTGTCGCTGCCACCGGAGATACCGCTCACCGAGTTGATCTTCTCCATCTTCCACTGAACTTCATGACCTCGGTTGAGCGGGTCCACGCAGTTCTCGCAGCGTGTCCGAGCCGATCAATCCGCTGGCGGCTCCTGGGTCCACCAGCAGTCCTCGTCGCTTCTCATTCCCGATCATGTGGTATATTCCATGCCAATTGGAGAATCTTCCGGATGCAATGAAGGTCGGGAAGAACAACTTCTTGTCGCCTGCGCTGGCCTCCGAAGTGGAGGCGGATGACCTCTTCACACTGAGCATCTTGTCATCCGACACGGAATTCATGGCAAAGGTGGTGACCTTCTTAGTTGGCTGTGTGTATGTAAGCTAAAACCCACCACAAACTCTCAAAGAACGGGTGTGCAGACTGATAGCGCCCGCCCCTGAGCCGGGGCCCGGGGCACTCAGGCCACAGGGGGGTCTGCCACCAGATAATTTAGTCACCCACCGGCTCCGGTCACGGGAGCATGGGTGGGCCCACGCTGAGATCAAATGCATCTCCATTCAGGAGACGCGGGAGAAAAACGAACTCCTCGCAGAGTTCCTGTCTAGGGACCCTGTGCAAAGGGTCGAGCCCAGAGAAATCTGGGTGCGTCAGCTCATCGGCCCACTGGTTGAATTCCCGGGGCACGTGGTTGGCCGCCAGCGAGCAGCCATGGGTGTGGAGCAGGAAGACCAGCTCCATCAGGATAGCCGCGGTATAGGGCTTCTTGGATCCAAGGTTAAGCATCGCCATGACGTTGCCCTGGTTGTCACTGCCCACCGGGAGTCGGACCCGGGAGGACAGAGGGCCTTGGTGCGTGAGGATCATGTTACAGAGGAAGAGCGTGCCCAGCATTTCCAAAGCCGCAATCCTCCGCTTGGGATCCCCATTCTTGAATGCCCAAGGGTACTCCTCCACGTGGATCTGTTCGTGGAACCAGTACACCTCCTTCTTTTCCGGCTCCGTTTTGTTGGAGCACCATCCTCCCACAAATGCCAGTCCTTCGTCCGAGGCGCTAGCATCGCTGCAGCCCCACCAAGAGGACTTCGGCAGGTAAGGGGAGTACTGGACGAAGGGCGTGTTGAAGAGGAACCGCAGCATGAACGCCAGCATCCTGACCACCTTGGGGGGTTTCCCCACCGTGGTGGTGGCCATCTTCCAGGCCCACAATGGTTGAAGCATCGACTTCGCCAGCGGACATGCAGCAGTTGCCCATTGGATGCGGCCCAGGGCCTTCTCGATGTCCTTTGAGTGCATCGCCTGCCCTTCCACCATGGTCTGCAGGACCTCCATCACCAGGATGTGTTTGTTGGCGGCCATGAGAACCTGCGGGATGTTCGGGTGGACCACGAAGCCCAGCCACGTGTTGACCTCCGCCAAATGTGTCTTCTTCCAGCTAAGCGGGGTGCCCAAGGCCAGGAGTGTTGCCAACAGCGCCACCGCCAAGTTTACTGCCCCCTCGCTGCGAAGCAGCCACAGGAAGTCATCCACAAAGACGAAGTTCCAATCCACTTGAGGGAAAAGTGCGTAGAGGACCCTGAGTAGAAGGGCTGCCAGGCGTCCCCAGTAGGATTGGGCACTGGCCATGCCATATGTGCCTACCTTGTTCACCCACCATTCTTCCCCCAGTGAAGCCACCTGGAGCCGCCAGTCCTTTCTGACGACCTTTACTCTCCGGTGGGCCTTGGTGACGTCCGCCTTGAGCAGCACCCACCTGGTGCCCGGCTCCGGCCATAGCCAGCCCTCGGGTGGAGATTTGGGGGCCAGAGGCACCCTGAGAGGGAGGTCCCTCCTCAGCTGCCGCATGTAGCCAATGAAGAGCTTGTACCCCATCCAGCACCGTCGGAGCCGTCGTCCTTTCCACCGTCTGGTGTCATTGGCCCCGCCCACCGAGCCATCGTAGATGGTGCGGATCTTGTCCCCCTCTTTGATGCCCGCTAGGGGGCCTGGACAAAGATCCTCCATATTGCAGCCACAGCGCGCTGCTGCCTCTACCTTGGTGAGAGGGCCATCTACCATCTCGCTGAAGTGATCCGCTGAGGGGTAGTTACCCCGGCCCGTGGGATGAGGGAGTTGCTGGAACTCCGGCTCCTCCCCTTTTAGCTCCTTCTTGAGTGGCCAGATGCCCGGCGAAGCTAGGGGTCCAGTGGGACCCCTTGTTCCAGACCTCCGGGAAGGGGTGTCCATAGCGACGTGAGGACACAGATCTTGGCCCCCAACGCTGCTGCTTTGGACAGTGGCCTCGTCCACGGGGCCAGCCGTCCAAGTGAGGGCTTCCCACCCCCGTCCCTGAGGGGGCGCTGTTTGAAGGCTATCTGGAGGTACATAACCTTGTCGGAGAGATTTGGGTCGTGCGTGATCGGCAGGGTGGTGGGCCGATCCGAGATCTCCATGCAATGGCGCGCCCATGGCTGAAGGGGAAGAGTTTCACCCCTGTGTTGGTGTCTGGACCGCAGGATTGTCTGAGGCCGAGACCGGAAGTGAGCCCAGGGTTAGTCCTGCCAACGCTTGTTGGCCGGCCTTTAGCCTCAGGGACTGGCGCTTGTTGTCCCCCGGCGTGCTAGGAGATGGTTCCCTTTGCCGCCTCGAAGGGGCCGTTGGGTTCACTTGGGGCACCGTGCCCCCCG
This sequence comes from Effrenium voratum, assembly GCA_963377175.1. NCBI lineage: Eukaryota > Dinophyceae > Suessiales > Symbiodiniaceae > Effrenium > Effrenium voratum. The sequence continues at coordinate 61,527 of CAUJNA010001100.1, forward strand.
GCTTCAGCGCCTCCAGGACTGGTCCCGCTCTGCACAGGATGGCCGCCGCGAGACCCTGCATCATCTGCTCTGGGTACCGGAGTTGAGCTTTTCCCCCCTGGGGTGAGCTCCGTGGTTGCATCGCAGATCATGCCAATGGTGAAGGGGAAGGTCCGTTGACAATGTCGTGGACTTCACTACCACCTGGCCCAGGCGGCACTCGTCAAACTTGATGAGGGAGTGGTGGAGTGCGTTCGCCCATTGAATGTAGGCCCGTGTGACCCAGATCAGAGCACCTCGCTGCGCTCGGGCTGTTGCTGCACTCCATTGGGTCCATTGGGTGCTCCAGGAAGGAGGAGCCCACCTGCGGGACCGTTAGTTGACCTAGTCCTTGGTAGGCCAGCGAGGTCAGGTACATCTGTCGGAGCATGAGCACGCTGTCGTTGTCCGTGTCCTCCATTACTCGGCGCTCCAGGTCCTCCAAGCCCCACAGGGTCTGCCCTCACCGGCGGCGGGCCTCCCGGTTTGGGGAACCATCGGAGAATGCTCCACGTCCTGCAGTTGGGGCCGCCCCCCACAAAGGCGACCTTGCCCGCCATGGCCATGGAGCACATTGTAGAGTACGGCTCGTCTCCCATTCGCCTAATGTCCACTGCCCAAATGTACTCCGAGAAGGCCGGGTTGTAGGCATGGAGGTAGGCATCCAGGGCCCCCGCATCATCCTTCCCCGCGTACAGCAGGATGAGGGTCGGCTTCGACGACTCCGGCACCGGACGTGGCGTCCACCTTACTCTCAGCCTCAGTCTTTCCGGGGTGTCTTGCATCCAGGGGAAGGTGGGGCTTGTCCCCCCTGGGGTTTCCGTGTGTCCTTTGTCTGACCCTCTGGTCGTTGCCCTGGGCTTGCTGCTTGCCCTGACGGTTCTGCCCGCCCTTGGAACGCCCCTTGCCGGGCGGATCCTCACCGCTGGGTTTGTCTGGGGGTTCATCCCACTGCCTCGGTGGGTGCGGGGGAAACGGGTGCTTCCGCCCTTCTGGAGTGCCCTGACTGGGTCCACTCCTTTTCTTCGCGGGGCCGGTGGCACCCTGGAGAAATCCCCTCCCACCTGCGGCCGTCCTGGCCTCCCCCGCTGTGTGCACTCTCGCACTGGTGGCCTGTGATCCCTTCGGAGACCAGGCAGCCACGGGGCCTATGGCACCCTGAGTGGCCTCCTGTCACTTGGGGAGGTGTGGGCATGCCTGTGACACATGCTTCGATGGGGGGGCATCACACACCCACCCATCCTTCCTGACTGGGCAGTTGTGGGATCGGCCGCATGATCCAGGGCATTTGTTGTGGAGGTGATGATCCCTGCAGTATGCCACCCCTTTGGGATTCTTGGTGGTCCGGCCATGGGGTCGAGGAGGAGTTGGGGGACTTTCCTTTGCCGCCCTTGCCCTTCGGCTTGGAATGGGTAGGCCCTGAGGGCCAGGATCCTTTTCCCCCCTTCTTGGGCTTCTCCCACTGAGTCTGCCACACCTTGGGTGCCTTGCTCTTGCTCTTCCCCTTCGTCGTCGGCGCCCTGTTGAGGTGCTCATAGACCTCCCGTTGCCAGAAGAGGAAGTCGCCCCTGATGTTCTTGAGGGCTTCGGAGAGAGTGGTGCCCTGGTGCACCATCTCGTGAATCTTGCGCCATGCATTGCGCTCCGCAAACAGCAAGGTGGTGTCGCTCGGGGGAGGCTTTCTGCCGGCTATGTCCTCCCGACCCTCAGGTTGCCAAACTGCGGCAGTGCTGCACATCAGGAGCGTCGTCCTGAAGGTTAGGTGCAATCGTTCCAGCTGTCGCCGAGATGTAGGGTGGCTCCTCACCTCTTCATCATCCTCCCTGTCCCAGCCGTCCACCGTGATCTTCTTGTGGGTGGATGAAGGGCGTTCCCCTTCTTCCGGGAGCGCGCTCACGATGTGTTTTGCCGGGATGTAGCCCAACTCGCCCTTGGCAATCAAGCGCCATTGCTTCTTGAGGTAGCCATCACTACCTTGGAATTCCAACCTCGGCTTCGGGGCCCCATGCGTGGCCACGTAAGCATCTTCCAGCTGGCGCCTGTCACACAGGACCTCTAGGGGAGCCTTCGTCGGGCCCGCATGGCCCGCCGGGTGGCCACCCTGGTTGCCCCCCCTGACCAAGTTTGCTGCCACCCGTACTGCCTGAAGGAGGCGCATTGCTGTGAAGGCCGAGGTCTGGGCATTGAATCCATTCTCTCCATCCTGGAATCCCAGGTCCCGGGGACCATTGCCCTGGCCGCCGCGGGGGTGTTCCAGCGATCCGCCAGGTCTTCCACCGTGATGTAGCCCGATGCGCCCAGTGCCGCCTGGATGACCCAGGGGATTTCCTTGCCCACAGGATGGCCGCCAGTGGCTTCTGCAACTTTGCCACGTCCGCAATTCGTCCAAGAGGTCGAGGTCCAGCGGGCTGGCGACCTGATCCGAGGGAAGGGTCATCAGGTCCTCTGAGATGTGCTCCGATGGTTGTTCTTGTGTTGGCCTCCGCACTGCAGACCTCCGTGTTCTTCTCTGTCTCCTGGATGGGGATCCGCTGACCGTGCTTCTCCGCCTGACTCTCCAAGGCCGTGTAGGTCTCCTTGACCTTCTTCGCGAGCGTGTTGCCCTTCGTGAGCGTGATCTCCTCCAGGGTGGTGTTCTGCGGCCGCTCGAGCTTCTTCGCCTCCGTGAGCGCGAGCGAGTAGTTCTCTCCCTGGATCTCGTCCTCCGCCTGGCTACCCGGATCTGTCCGACCGTGGTCTGGCCCACACGCCAGTAGGTCACCTCCGGGAGCGTCTCCTCCGCCGTGGCTGTCACCCGACTTACCGTCCTGCGGGCTCCAGCCAACCCGGGCAGCCACCCAGCTGCCGATGCTGATCGTGAAAATCAGGTCCGCGATGACGACCACCGCGCAAGCTGGCCTCAACGGGGCCAGCGTCCCTGTGCGGGACCGGCAGCCGTGAGCGCGCAGCTCTATGGCGAGCGCGCGAGGGCAGGGAACCCCGAAGGGCTCCGCTACCAAACTCAGAACAAACTTTTGACCCAAGGCCGAGCGGGATGCGCAGTGCTAATGACTTCACTGACACACACACAGAGACACACACAGAGACACACACAGAGACACACACAGAGACACACACACAGAGACACACACACACACAGAGACACACACAGAGACACACAGACACACACACACAGAGACACACACACAGAGACACACACAGAGAGACACACACACACAGAGACACACACACACACAGAGACACACACACAGAGACACACACAGAGACA
>CAUJNA010001100.1:64912-110105 GCA_963377175.1 Effrenium voratum
ACACACACACACACTTAAACTCCAAATGGAGAGTGCTAATCTTTCGAGTACAACTGATGAGTCTCGAGTACAACTGATGAGTCTCGAGTACAACTGATAAGTCTCTCATCGTTCGAGTACAACTGGTGAGTCTCGAGTACAGCTGGGGTTCAGCTGGCTTTGGAGAAAAGGGCAAAAAGGGGACCTTTGTTTGGGGTGGGCCCGCCAGCTGCCATGACAATGGCCCAGGCGCAGCCCCGCAGGTACGTTTGGACCCGGACACCGGGGGGCGTCTTCGTTGGCTGGAGACCCCCCGGGCCGGCTCCAGCCCCCTGCTACTAATTGTGGTGACAGGGTATTCTGCCACTCCGCACACACACTCTTTTTCAGCAGGAAGATCACATGCTCAACTCCGTATCTCTATCGTTTACCAAAATATCCACAGCGGCGGGGAGAACGCGAAACTGCCCGAAGCCGCTCAGAAGACGGGAACGAAAGATCACCACGATGTGCTTGACGGGTGTCGCCATAGAAGACCGGAGGAAGATGCAAATCAGTCGGGCGATCACCGTCAGAACTAGGGGGGGGCATAGGTGAACATCTCCTCAACCCGGATGATGCCCGAATTCTGCACGTCAACAAGTGATTGATCCTGAGCTTGATGAGTGGAGAAGGAATCAAAGCGAGAAAGAATGCGTTGGTAACCTTGATGTTGCCAGTCGCGAATTGTCCATGCCTGACTGGGCTCACCAGTCCTATCAATTGGATCAGTTACCCGCTTCCACTCCCGAAACGAGTTGTCTGGTAGGTCAGGCACTGCTTCTTCTGGGTGCCACAGCTGAGGTTGTCCTGGAGTGTAGAACCGCGCCCACTCCTGACCTTGCCAGACTGAATATTCGAGCCATGGGTGCTGCTCATCGGTTCGGCCCAACGTCTGTGTTGCATCCTCGATGTCCATGCCGAAGTGAAAGACAGGGCGTGCCGCAGGTTCCGATCCAGCTAGCAAAGAAACAGTCACCATGCACAACCATGCACAACCAGCAAATTACACAAGAAAACGAGAGCAAGAGAAAGCACCTTTAGTACCATGATCAAGACGCATCAGTCTTTTCATCGTTTAGCTCGAAGATAGGCTTCTCCTTGTTGGTGGAGCTGCATGGTTGGGTCGGAGGTAGATACGGATCAGCGACCCCAATAGATTCAGGTGGTTCAACTCCGCGAGATGCACGTACTGGTTGGTGCAGATGGGACGCCTGACGCGCGCGATCCGACAGTTGCTGACAGATCCCATCTTGAAGACGAGTGAGATCCTCAGTAGAGAAAGCCGAAGCATCCGATGATCTAAGAATCGCACTCAACATTCGCGGTGACATACACAAAGCCGAAGATTGCGTGGCCACACTATGTTGATCTGGATAGGACATCGAATTGAAGCCGTGATCAGCTTCAGCGGCTGCAACACGCCGGTGGCCCTCGGTGGCCCAGTCCCTTGGTGGGCTGCCCGCCTTCTCGATCAAGATTTGGGGCAAAGAACTCCTTCCACTCTCAAACCCTAGACGCAAAATCGAGAGGTACACGGCTGCAGACTACAAGCACCACATGCGACATATCAACAAACATGCAAGCAAATACTCACAGAACATGCAGCGCCGAACGTCGCGGTTTGTAGCAAGGCGCGGCTCAGGTGGCGAAGCCACTCACCTGATCAGTTGCTCCAACGTAGTATGGACTGTGCCATGGAGAAAGTGTGATGTAGACGCATGGCTGTTGATGGTGACCTGGATCCTGAATGAAGTCATAGAGGTCCGGGAAGCGTGTCCGTAGTGATCGAAGGTGTCTTGTATCCGCAAAAGTGGAGTGCATGATTTCACACAACAGAGACGTCTTGTAGAAGTGAAGAACCTCGAAGAACGGCGGGACATACCCATAGTCTTGAGAAACGAGACGCTGCAAAAAACTGCTCAATAAATAGGCAGTGCACCGGCACCTATGAAGTTCATACCTGTTGGCCACAGTGTGGTAAGACTGCGACATGGAGTGAATCGGGATCTGAAGTGCGATCCAAACCACAACTAGCACTTCCAGGATAAGGCCCAGCCGGTGGCCCAGTCCCTTGGTGGGCTGCCCGCCTTCTTGATCAAGATTTGGGGCATAGAACTCCTTCCACTCTCAAACCCTAGACGCAAAATCGAGAGGTACACGGCTGCAGACTACAAGCGCCACATGCGACATGTCAACACACATGCAAGCAAAGGCGCGGCTCAGGTGTCGAAGCCACTCACCTGATCAGTTGCTCCAACGTAGTATGGACTATGCCATGGAGAAAGTCTGATGTAGACGCATGGCTGTTGATGGTGACCTGGATCCTGAATGAAGTCATAGAGGTCCGGGAAGCGTGTCCGTAGTGATCGAAGGTGTCTTGTATCCGCAAAAGTGGAGTGCATGATTTCACACAACAGAGACGTCTTGTAGAAGTGAAGAACCTCGAAGAACGGCGGGACATACCCATAGTCTTGAGAAACGAGACGCTGCAAAAAACTGCTCAATAAATAGGCAGTGCACCGGCACCTATGAAGTTCATACCTGTTGGCCACAGTGTGGTAAGACTGCGACATGGAGTGAATCGGGATCTGAAGTGCGATCCGAACCACAACTAGCACTTCCAGGATAAGGCCCAGCCGGTGGCCCAGTCCCTTGGTGGGCTGCCCGCCTTCTTGATCAAGATTTGGGGCATAGAACTCCTTCCACTCTCAAACCCTAGACGCAAAATCGAGAGGTACACGGCTGCAGACTACAAGCGCCACATGCGACATGTCAACACACATGCAAGCAAAGGCGCGGCTCAGGTGTCGAAGCCACTCACCTGATCAGTTGCTCCAACGTAGTATGGACTGTGCCATGGAGAAAGTCTGATGTAGACGCATGGCTCTTGATGGTGACCTGGATCCTGAATGAAGTCATAGAGGTCCGGGAAGCGTGTCCGTAGTGATTGAAGGTGTCTTGTATCCGCAAAAGTGGAGTGCATGATTTCACACAACAGAGACGTCTTGCAGAAGTGAAGAACCTCAAAGAACGGCCCATAGTCTTGAGAAACGAGACGCTGCAAAAAACTGCTCAATAAATAGGCAGTGCACCGGCACCTATGAAGTTCATACCTGTTGGCCACAGTGTGGTAAGACTGCGACATGGAGTGAATCGGGATCTGAAGTGCGATCCGAACCACAACTAGCACTTCCACGATAAGGCCCAGCCGGTGGCCCAGTCCCTTGGTGGGCTGCCCGCCTTCTTGATCAAGATTTGGGGCATAGAACTCCTTCCACTCTCAAACCCTAGACGCAAAATCGAGAGGTACACGGCTGCAGACTACAAGCACCACATGCGACAAATCAACAAACATGCAAGCAAACACTCACAGAACATGCAGCGCCGAACGTCGCGGTTTGTAGCAAGGCGCGGCTCAGGTGTCGAAGCCACTCACTTGATCAGTTGCTCCAACGTAGTAAGGACTGTGCCATGGAGAAAGTCTGATATAGACGCATGGCTGTTGATGGTGACCTGGATCCTGAATGAAGTCATAGAGGTCCGGGAAGCGTGTCCGTAGTGATCGAAGGTGTCTTGTATCCGCAAAAGTGGAGTGCATGATTTCACACAACAGAGACGTCTTGTAGAAGTGAAGAACCTCGAAGAACGGCGGGACATACCCATAGTCTTGAGAAACGAGACGCTGCAAAAAACTGCTCAATACATAGGCAGTGCACCGGCACCTATGAAGTTCATACCTCTTGGCCACAGTGTGGTAAGACTGCGACATGGAGTGAATCGGGATCTGAAGTGCGATCCGAACCACAACTAGCACTTCCACGATAAGGCCCAGCCGGTGGCCCAGTCCCTTGGTGGGCTGCCCGCCTTCTTGATCAAGATTTGGGGCATAGAACTCCTTCCACTCTCAAACCCTAGACGCAAAATCGAGAGGTACACGGCTGCAGACTACAAGCACCACATGCGGCATATCAACAATCATGCAAGCAAAGACTCACAGAACATGCAGCGCTGAACGTCGCGGTTTGTAGCAAGGCGCGGCTCAGGTGTCGAAGCCACTCACCTGATCAGTTGCTCCAACGTAGTATGGACTGTGCCATGGAGAAAGTCTGATGTAGACGCATGGCTGTTGATGGTGACCTGGATCCTGAATAAGTCATAGAGGTCCGGGAAGCGTGTCCGTAGTGATCGAAGGTGTCCTGCATCCGCAAAAGTGGAGTGCATGATTTCACACAACAGAGACGTCTTGTAGAAGTGAAGAACCTCGAAGAACGGCGGGACATACCCATAGTCTTGTGAAACGAGACGCTGCAAAAAACTGATCAATAAATAGGCAGTGCACCGGCACCTATGAAGTTCATACCTGTTGGCCACAGTGTGGTAAGACTGCGACATGGAGTGAATCGGGATCTGAAGCGCGATCCGAACCACAACTAGCACTTCCAGGATAAGGCCCAGCCGGTGGCCCAGTCCCTTGGTGGGCTGCCCGCCTTCTTGATCAAGATTTGGGGCATAGAACTCCTTCCACCCTCACACCCTAGACGCAAAATCGAGAGGTACACGGCTGCAGACTACAAGCACCACATGCGACATATCAACAAACATGCAAGCAAACACTCACAGAACATGCAGCGCCGAACGTCGCTGTTTGTAGCAAGGCGCGGCTCAGGTGTCGAAGCCACTCACCTGATCAGTTGCTTCAACGTAGTATGGACTGTGCCATGGAGAAAGTCTGATGTAGACGCGTGGCTGTTGATGGTGACCTGGATCCTGAATGAAGTCATAGAGGTCCGGGAAGCGTCCCCGTAGTGATCGAAGGTGTCTTGTATCCGCAAAAGTGGAGTGCATGATTTCACACAACAGAGACGTCTTGTAGAAGTGAAGAACCTCGAGGAACGGCGGGACATACCCATAGTCTTGAGAAACGAGACGCTGTAAAAACTGATCAATAAATAGGCAGTGCACCGGCACCTATGAAGTTCATACCTGCTGGCCACAGTGTGGTAAGACTGCGACATGGAGTGAACCGGAATCTGAAGTGCGATCCGAACCACAACTAGCACTTCCAGGATAAGGTCCAGCCGGTGGGCCAGTCCCTTGGTGGGCTGCCCGCCTTCTTGATCAAGATTTGGGGCATAGAACATCTTCCACTCTCAAACCCTAGACGCAAAATCGAGAGGTACACGGCTGCAAACTACAAGCACCACATGCGACAAATCAACAAACATGCAAGCAAACACTCATAGAACATGCAGCGCCGAACGTCGCGGTTTGTAGCAAGGCGCGGCATCACGGGCGGCATGAACTTCGCTGGCGGGGGCTCTGGAGGAACCGGTATCATGTAGTTGACCGGTGAGTGATGGAACTGCTGCGTAGGGTTTGGAATCGATTGAGAATTGCCTGGCATCACCGGAAAATTGCTGCTGGAGTTGTAGCCCGAATTGTGTTGCCAGGATACCAAGTTGTTCCAATCCATGCCCTCCGAGACCTGATTGTCATTGTGTTCTCGTCGGCGTGCTTTGCAAGATTGAGGGGAAGGACTCCGATCCCGTCTGCGCCGTGTTCTGGATCTGTCACGATCATCCCGTCGAGACATGATGGCACAACAAACTCAAAACCGCGACACCTCAATCTTGAGAGAATCGAATCCGACAAGATGCAAGTCAACGCAAGTTCAAGCCAAGCACAGATCAACACGCGGTCATGCAGCCAACAGCAGCAATTGTGAGACTTAGCTATGATCTGACGGCTGTCTTCCCTTTAGTGAAACCTCGTTCCTGGTTAAATCAGAAATTCCGCTGTTCTATGGGAAGCACGTTGAGGTCAAATTTTCCGACAGAGTCGGCCCGGGGTCACACAATGGGTACACCCGAGGATTCCCCACGAATGGGGTGTACACACTTAAACTCCAGATGGAGGGTGCTAATCTTTCGAGTACAACTGATGAGTCTCGAGTACAACTGATGAGTCTCGAGTACAACTGATAAGTCTCTCATCGTTCGAGTACAACTGGTGAGTCTCGAGTACAGCTGGGGTTCAGCTGGTTTTGGAGAAAAGGGCAAAAAGGGGACCTTTGTTTGGGGTGGGCCCGCCAGCTGCCATGACAATGGCCCAGGCGCAGCCCCGCAGGTACGTTTGGACCCGGACACCGGGGGGTGTCTTCGTTGGCTGGAGACCCCCCGGGCCGGCTCCAGCCCCCTGCTACTAATTGTGGTGACAGGGTATTCTGCCACTCCGCACACACACACACACGCGCGCGCGCATACTCTGTCCACGCACGCGCACACACACACACACACAAACACACACCAAAAAGACGCACAATGCGAAAACAACAGAACACAATGCGCTAAGAGACGTACACTGCAGCTGCCTCGCTCCTCATCCAGCTCCGCTGTCTGCAGCTCTTCCTTGAGCTCCCAGAGGTGGTGATAGCGCACCAGCATCTCCAGCTCACCTGCCAGCTTTCAAGTCGTAGGATCTCCAGGTTCTTCTGGGTGCCAGTTGAGCGGCGTTCCAAAGCTCTTGATCGAATCTAGGTCACGCCAGGGTGCTTGCGCGAGCTTGCTCGCAACACAGGTTTTCAAGGCAAACATACATTTATGCGCGCGTGGTTCATGCGAATAACTTTCCTTACAACGGTAAATGGTTTCACTACGCCCACGTTTCCCACACAGACCCACACACACACACACACAAACAAACACACACGCAAACACCACCTTTTTCCTTTGGATGCGGCAGGCGAGAGGTAATTCAGCGCTATGAGTACCAAACCAGGTTTCCAGACACGGCTGCGCCCTAACTCGCTTCTGCAGGGAGCCAAACCCAAAAGTCACGAATTTGCGGCGCGCACCGGTTCGTTTTGTAATTTTTACCAGGTAACCAAATTTGCATTGCGGCACGCGCTAGTTCATTGTAAAACCAAATACGAACTAGCGGAGCGCGCTAATTCGTTCTTGCGATAGCATCAAGCAGCACGCACTATGAGCCCCTGCCAAGGGTTTCCAAAAAGAATGCACGAATTCGTTTTTGCATCTTTCAGTCCCAGACAGTTTCGCCAGGCAACTAGCCTCAAAAACACATTGGTGATGCGGGCTAATTCATTTTTAGGGTGTCTGAGCCCCTCCCACTGCCACCAAAAAATCCGAACCGCTTGCGCGACAAACTTGCCGCTAAGTAAAGCTTACGCGGCCTCACGCTGCCACGTGTTTTCCTGATGCGGGGACCCCCTTTCAATGTAAGTTCGGTGTCAGCAAGTGTCAAAAAATTGCTTTACAAGAGGAGCTGCGTTATCAATTATGTATTACTGCAGCTGGCGAACTGAATCACTTTCCAGCCAAACTGCAGGCATGATGCTGTGGCAAGCAACTCTAAAAAGCCGGCTTGCCAACAATGCAGCCAGGACACAAACACCAAAAATCAAACTCAAGTTGATTTGAGCAAAGCTAACAGAAGATCAGGTCACACCATCAAACAAATCCCGTGGTAAGATGATGTTCCGAAAGGATCTTACTGAGCAAATAGCGGATCCATTGAGAACGGCTCAGCAAGCCTGTTTATTACAGTTCCATTGTTTGCCGAATGATAACCATGTCACTGGGCCAACGAGGTGACCCATGATGCTTCAAGGTGCTCAAGTCTTCAAGTGAGCAGGGTACTGGCAAACGTCTCAACTCCCAAAATGCCAAAAGCCTCTCCGCTCGAACGCTGACCTGCAAACGGAATGATGTCATCTATGCTCATCACTAGTCAAAGGAATGGGCTGTCCCCGCAGCTTGCCTGGAAACACCATAACCCGTGGCGCAAGGAGAGCTGGCTAAAGAGGGTGCATCTAAAGCTGTGACAGTTTAGGGGTGGTTGTAGATCTCTGCGGGGTACTTGGAATTGTTGTCCAGCTGCACAGTTTGCTGAGTGGACCTGGGCTGCTTTTGATTCTTGCAAGGAGGTGCGTCATGTTGAAAGGCTTCAATATCATGTTGTGTAATTGATAAGGGCTGCAATCTCATACAAAGCAGTCTCCGTTGTTACACACGGTATCCAGAACCGCCTTCCCAATTTAAGCAATTAGCTTGCCCTCAGTTGGTGGGTTGGGCTTGGCGGTCCCCAAATCGACTTAATACAATAGACAGCAGTTCAAATTACCAAACTGCCAATCCAAACGATCAATCAAGGACTACCTGGAGCAGGTGCAGGGGAAAACCAAAACACAAAAACGATCTGGTCTGTCGATTCTGCGGCGGCCGGCGAAAACTTCCAGCGTGGCAAAGCACTGGCCATGAACAGCCCAGTCAACAAACGGTTTCCTCAGCTGAGGTTGGACAAATGTTGAAGAACCGCCTTTCAAGTGCATTCTCAATGAGGCCCAAACCAACTGGCGGTTGGCGGTACATAGAGTATGAATTGCTCATAGAGTATGAATTGCGCAAAGAACATGTGCAGTATAACACAAAGCAACGCTGTCTGACCCAGTGACTTGTCCTTTGATGATTCGTCCGGGGACCAAGAGGATTCGTGTACACATGAAAAGGCAACATGGCAGTTATGCCTCTACGCTCCGGAAAATCGTCCAGCTTCCCTTTTGAGGTTGACAAGGTACACTTTGTGTTCCCCCCCTTTAAATCCGAGTCAACATGTTGCACATGACGCTTGCATTGAATGATCATGGTGCTTTGCGGCCTCGACCGTCCGACTGCCTTGAATAAGTCCATTCGGCACTAGCTGATCGATGAAAAAAGACGAGGCTATTACGCTTATCTTTGCCCGAACGCCAAACTCCACCCTTGGCCATGTCACACAATTGACAATGCTCTCCCACCAGGGCAATTGCTCATTTCACATCTAGAGTGACAAATAGGATGCAGCCAGGCTATCATGCATAATATCCATATGTCATCCTTAATGTCAATGCACGATTAGTAACCCCTCCCCCAGATAAAAAGGCTTCCCCTTTTGCCTCCCAGATTCCCACCAGTACTAAAGTAGAGGGCCAACAAGGTTTGCCCAACAAAATCCTACACAATCATTTTTGGGGTCTCCCCAATCCCCCTGATTAAAGGTGCTACCCCCTGCGGCCCCCAACAGGACTTTCCTCTTTGCTTAGTGTTTGCTTAGTCTGCGCTTCAACCCACCAATACTAAGCCAATAGTAAATCCCTCAAGTTTTCCCAAAACATGTGCTTTCCTCAAATTTACTGCACTTCTCCTACTAAAGTTTGATCCAAAAAAAATGACAAGGTGTTCAAGCTCACAATGGGGACCCCCCTTGCCTCAGTATTAGAACCCCCTCATTAAAGGGTCCATTTGGGCTCAAAACAGGAACGGGTGTTGCCATTCAAAATCCTACTGCCCAAAAAGGGCCAATCAGGCAAGGACCGAAGAGGTTCTCCAGTTCCTGTTTCCAGTTCAATTGGATGGGATTGGGCCAAAAGCAAAAGGACGAGGAGGACCCCAACAAACTCCAGATCAAAATCAGGGTCCCTCCAAAAAGATCTAAGTTTTGGGGCGTCACCTTGAAGGCGGACGGGGTGGGGGGGGCTCAACAAACCAGGGTCACCATTAGAGGGCTTCGGCACATTGCACATGCCATGCACAACGCCAAAGCCCTGCTGCAGCTTCCCTGCCTAGAAGCCTTCGGTCCTGCCATGGACCGACCGTCCAGCCAACGAAAGAAAGGAGACACTCTCGCACAGGCAAACTCAAGCCATATGTGTCGCACTGAGATCCATGCACATTCGTGTTGGCTTCAAGATGCTTCAATGGACTCCTAGCTCTTTGATAAGCATGTGGCTATGTCTCAAAATCTGGGACCCATTCATTGTGTGTCCCACTTGCATTCTTTCTGGAGGAAACCTGTCAGCCACCAGCCGCGTCCCTGGCCTGATGGAGCCTCGCCAGTCGCCTGCACCATGGTTTCAACGCATCAACCCAACCGTGAGATTAAAGCCGGCAAGAACGTCTGGCTTGGATGTGCGAGGATATATAGGATACAGGCACATTAGCGTGGCTATAAATGCCATACATCCATGTATGTACATGTGAATGGGTACTGGTGCATGCGTGTGCACCGGCGGCTAGTACTGCACCACATTGCCTCTGGCTTGTCTGCAGATCTCTTCCTCCTTAGGTTCCGGCGGCAGCATGCCATATATCACACATACACAACTTGCCTTTACAAAACTATAATTGCTGTTGGAGAGGACAATCCCGCAACCCAATTACCAAGCCGTGATTCAAGTGCGCTTCTCCATGTCGCTTCAGAATGCCGCTCACAAGCAGCGCCAATGTGAGCGTCACTATGCCAGTTTGCATGTCCAGCACGAACATTTGAATGACTGGGGCGAATGCTTCGCCGGTTCTGCAGCGGGAGCTGCCTGAGGGCCGAGCTCACAGCTCGTTTCAGTTGCCAACCGATTCTCCCTGGACTGACACGTCTTGCTGCCTCAGGGGCATTGCTCCCTGATTGCTAACAAAGCTTTGGAAACCGGTAACCAGTGCAAGACAGGACTTTCATTTACGCGAGATATCTACAACACACAGCAGCCTGAAGTGCAGAAACTCAATCAACAATGACAACTACCCCCTTCCCTCCAAAGATCCTGCTTCCTCATTGAGCTAACAGTAGTGAACTTGTTTGTCAGCCCAATAATTGTTTTCATTTCCGACATCAGAGGTGTCTGTTCCTGGAGATCGCAGGATTCACGGGCTCAAGCAAATCCAGCTGAACAATCCCTCCCCAATCCCTCCCAACTTATGCATCACAGACCGCCGACGCATGGTTGCCTGTCCGCTCAGAGGTGTCATCCCAGAAAATGATTGCACAAAATCCAAAGGGTTGTGGTTCCAGTGGGGCACACTTGCATCTCGGCCAATCGGGCCAAACAAAAGATTCCCGCTGACTTTGGTCAGGCGGCTGCAGGTGCTGCTTCCACAGACCTCAGCGGCGCAAAGTGTGACAAGCTGTTGACTTGGCCAACACGATTTTCATTTTTGCCAGCTGCATCAGCTGAACGCAAATCTACATGTTGATTTGATTCTGATACTGTTTGGCCACATCCATCTGCGCAAGCATGCTTTAGATGGGAACGTTGGCTGTTTGTTTTTTGATACAAGGATATCTAACATGGCAAATTGCTTGCAACTCGAATGAAGAACCCTGGGATTGGAAGCAAAGGAGTAGAACAGAACAAGGCCATCTGGAACCAGTATCAAACGTCAGCTACAACACATGCCAATGATGCAACAACGCCTCACGGAATCTTGCCATTGCTCGCGAATGCCACATGCTAAAGTGCTCCAGGTGTATCTGGACTCGTCTTCAAATGCGGTGTGCTGGGACGTTCAGTGGCTGCACGGCGGCTGCCAAGTGACTGACTGAATAAGATGCGGGCGAGTCCCAAAATACGACACCAAAATCGGCAGGCTAAGGCAAACCAAAAAGGGGCCCCTTGTGTTTGGGCGCACGCTTGGTCTGGCGAAAGCGAGGGTGAACATCTCCGCAGCCGTGGGCCTCCCTTCCCTCAAATTGGCTCTGACTTGCCACAAATTATAGGCGAGACCCTTCCCAGACTGCTTTCCTATCCAAACACAACACTTTCAGGTTGGATGAGATGTTGATGCATGTCTTTTATGGATGACAAATCTCGAAATTGTTGAGGCCACTGGACCCCAAAGTATGTCGCTTCGGTGGCGGCAAAATCTGATACCTATGATGGCTTGAGAGCATGAGAGCTGTTGCATGCTGATAATTTGTTTCATAGAAAAGTGGCATGCTTCGCGGTCGAGTGCATACTTAACACCACCATAGTGTAAGCGCGTTCACCAAGAGGGATCCTTCATTTGACATTATTGTTACAGGTTGCACCAACTTCTGATGTGTACTTTCCCAGCGATCACATAGTACGAGTTTAGCAGACATGAGACATTGTTTATTGTGCTTCAAGGGCGAGTCCGGTTCTGTGAACTCCCGCATGATTCACGGGCTCCCGCGCTTGTCGCCGCGAAACGGATAAACCCGCAGGATCTGATTTCCAGCCCTGCGACACTTAAAGGAGCGGATCTGCGGGAAATGAGGAAGAATGGGGAAGAGAGGACTCGGATTTGCAACCTGAAGTGCAACAATGGCTTGCTTGGGACACAATGAACAGTTGTATCAAAATATTGATGTGAAAATGAACTTGGACTTGAACCACATTGTCGAGTCAGATCAAGCAGACCTCAAATGCCGGCACTGGATGTTGTAACACGTTCTCAAATAAACAAAATAACCGTCTCGTGGATGGATGTTCGAACAATGCACACAAACAAACAAGGAAAAACAGAAATGAAGTCGCGTCGCATCCACATGCTCCGATTAGTCAACCCATTCCCTCGCTTCAAGCAACCTTGTCTCCCTGAGCCTCAGTCCCATTTGGCCAAAGCCCTGCCTGAAGACACCCCGCATGCCCAAGGAGCATAGCAGCCTTGCCTGCCTAGCAATGGGTTCGATTGCATGGCGTGGCTCAGGATGAGCACATTTGGACACACATCTGTCTTGCATTGTCTCGCTGAACATCCCTAATACAAAAACAGCGTGACATCTGCCTTAGTAGGGGTTTTGGGTTGTTCCGCGGGAAAAGAAACATATTTCACATGAGCGGCCCGAAACCCCGTTGACTATTGGTTCGACTGGCTGCTGCTTCCACGGAACCTTGCGCTGGTCGTACGCAATTACTGATTCTGCTCACATGGGCCCAGGTTCTCGCATGTTCTCGCACATCACCTACGCACATCTTACGAGGCGCAGGCTTTGAGTCCACCAACCTTTCACTACAAGAGCTGGAACAAGTGTAGCACTCGCAGTATCCCAAAAGTAGAGCTTTGTTGAAGCATCAAACTAGAGCTTCCGCGGAGCTTGCACGGCGCCAGTTTTTGTAAAACTTACGCGAGGTTGCGCTTTATTACTGTGCATGTTCAACAGAAACATGATGCACACGGAACCATTCAATGGCGACGGCCATTGGCTCAAGCGCTGGAAAAAGCGCGATCTTTTTGCATAGACATAACCATAGGTTATGAGCCCAAACTCTCTGAGGTAAAGCCATGATTCGCAGGCGCCGGCGAGAAGTGGTACGAGATGGGGAGACCGCAGATGAGGCCTTGGACCGCCTCATCATGGAGCGGGTGCAGGAGGAGGAACGGGCATCGCGGAGGGCGAGGTCGGAGGATCTGGAGGACCGGCGGGGGATTCGCCGGGTCACCGGTCCGGAACGGAGTGAGCCTAGGGGCGGAAGGGATGTTTTTCCCCCTCCCGGGCTGGGGCCGGATCTGGCCGAAGATGGACGCCGCGGGCAAGGAGCTCTACGGGGTCCCCCTGGACAAGGAGAACAACCCGGCCAACAGGAGCGGATCCTGGAACGGCCAGGTGAACCAATTCAAGATCGGGGTGGGGGTCAATTCCATCCTGGTGGGTCTCGAGGGCGTGGGTCTGGCGAAGGACCTGGGCCAAGCGGGCTACCTCAGGAAATCCGAGGACGTTCTGGGGCGCACGGCGGGCACGATGCTGTAGTACCCCAAGGGCAATTCCTGGCTGGTGGAGAAGACCAAGGACATCCGGGAATAAGGCATGGTCATGATTCGGGAGAACCTGAAGGGCATGGTCAACTGCGTGGACAACCTGACGGGCGTCCTTCAGCTAGTCGGGAACTAACGGCTCATCAAGGTCAAGGCCAGGAATGGGAAGTCAGGCCGAGGCAGTTGGAGCCCTATGATGGTCGGGAGACTTTGAGTGGGAATCGGAGAGGTCCCTATGGTCCGGGAGATGCACCAGCAGGTGGCGGGGTGAACCCGTTTTGGAGCCCTGAGGTTCAAAGAAGGGCCGCCCAAGCACAACCTGTGTCTGCTGGCAGGGCGACTACCGAAGACCGAGGACGACTACAAGGACAAGAAGAAGATCTTGAAGCTCTGCGACTACGGGTGATGAGGGACGCGGAGGAGATCTTCGAAAGAGAAGTGGCGAGATTGCAGGCGGCAAGAACGAGGGACGATGTTTCCTACAGGACGGCATCAGAAGGAGGAGTCGTTGGAGGTCTTGGTCCTCCACCGCTTCATGATGAAGGAAATCGACCTCAGCCACCTCCACCACCACCGCCACCTCCGAGGGGATTGGACGACAATAAGCCGAGTGCTCCATCTCACTTGTCGGAGGCTCTGAGGAATTTGGAGTTGCCTAGTCTGCCTCCCCCTGGAGGAGATCTGGCAGCGTTGACCTTTGGAGATTGGGTGACGGTGATCGGGCCGTTGATGGCGGACATTGCAGGTTCAGCTCAAGAGTGGTGGAAGGATGTTCTTCAACGAGCAGAATCCACCTACATGGAGTGCCTGATTGCAACCCCCTTGGAGAAGCTGAGGCTGAAGCCTTCGTTGGGGGAGAAACATGTCCACAATCACCGGGTGGAGCAACGGGGGCTTTCCATGCTACTTGCTGCACTGCCTGACCCAATCCGCAGAGAAATCATCTCGGCAAGGAAGATGTCGGCCACGGAGATCATGTTTCGCCTTCACCAGATATATCAGCCGGGTGGGACGTCGGAGAGAGGCAACCTGCTCAAGAACCTGGCAGATCCGAAGGTGGGGAACACGTTGACGGAGGCCCTGCAGACGTTGAGGCTGTGGAGGAGATGGTTGGCGAGGGCAGAGGAGTTGGAGGTGGCACTACCAGATGGTTTGGTGTTGCTGACGGTCCTGAACAAGATTGCGGAAGCAGTCGGGAAAGCGGGTGCTCAAGCCAGCTTTCGGATCTCCTCGGTTCGCCAAGAACTTCAAGTTGATGTTCGCCCTCATCTCGCGAAGATCAAGCAGTTCTCGGAGTATTTGCAGGCGGAGGCGGAAGAACTCTCACTTGCAACAGCCCTGAAAACCTCATCCACGACCAACGCGGCCAATCCAACTCAGCCAGCGGCGGGACTCAAGGCCCTGGCGACTGCTGGAGCCAAGGATCCGGTTGCAGAGACGGGAGACCAGAAGAAAAGGTCATTCGGGGCACCATGCAGGTTTTGGGGCACAGATGGAGGATGCAAGAAGGGTGGCAGTTGCAGCTACGCCCATTCGTGGGATGGCTTGGAGAAGAACAACCGGTGCTTCGGATGCTCTGGGGTGGGCCACTCGAAGCGGGATTGCGGGGTCAAGAAATGGGACTGGGGCACGAGCAAGACGACAGCAACGGCCCCTCCCAAGGTGTCCAAGTTCGAGAAGCAGAAGGATGCAAGGTCTTCGAGAGAAGGCTCTGGCGCAGGCGGTGAAGGGGCCCGACAGGCTGGCTCACCGGGCTCCGCGGAGGAGGCGTCCCGGGAGGTCACCGGTCGGATTCCCAGCACCGCACCGCCGAATTCGGTGGACATGGGTGGAGGAACACCTAAGCCGCCGCAAGATGCTGCGGAGGCAGCTGGGTTGATGTCGGAAGTGGCGGGCTTGCTGAAATCATTGAGATCGATGAAGGCCCTCCAGATCAAGTATGAGGCAGCCAAGAGACAGGCTGGAGCTGAGGAGGTGGAGCCAGTTGCCCTCCTGGACGGAGGGGCAACGCATGCCTTGAGGCAGGCAAGGTCGCACGAAAGAGGCGATCTAACGGCAGTGGAAGTGGAGTTGGCCTGCGGAAGCACGGTGTTGTACAAGCACCCTGGCACGTCGGCCCTGTTGACGCTGGATCCGGTGGAGCCCATCATACCACTGAGGATGTTGGTCGACGCCGGCTTTGTGGTCAAGTGGAATGCCAAGGGCTGCATCATCGATCACCCTGGACACGGTCGGCTTCATTGTTGGCTTCGTCATGGGTGCCCGGTCATGAAACGGTCAGCGGCGATGAAGTTGATGGATTACCTGGATGCCCCGGGCGGGAGCGCGGTGGTAACCCAGGATCGGGAATGGTGGTTGCGGCATTTCCCGCATCTTCCGGAGGAGGTGCTGGAGCTCATGGGCCGAGTAGAGGACGGAGCAGAAGCCGCCGCTCGGAGCCCTTTCAACAGGAGCTTGAGAAGAAGATGGGAAAGAAGCAAGGGGCTGGTGGTTCACCTCTTCGCCGGAAGGGATGCCAAGGAATGGAGAAGGGAAGATTGGAGAGGCTACGAGGTCATCACGATAGACATGGAGGAGAATGCGAGGCAGAACCTTCATGATGCGGCCTTGTGGGGATACCTTTGGTACCTTGGGAAGAAAGGACTGATTCGGGCCGTGATCGGCGGACCACCATGCCGGACTATTTCCAGGTTGCGGCACAATCAACCAGGACCGAAGCCATTGAGGGGCCGGGACCAACGTCGGTATGGACTGTCTGGCTTGTCCATAGAGGACAAAAGGAAGGTCAATGGAGACACGGCACTGTTCTTCAAGCAGATGGCTTTGTGGTTGATCGCCGAGGACTCTTCATGGAGGAGAGAAAAACCGGTTGGGTTCCTGGGGGAGTCTCCGATGGACCCGGCCAAGTACGATCCAAAGGCAGAGGAGCTTGACATCCCCTCGTTCTGGAACTTCGAGGAGGTGCGCGAGTTCTGTCGGGATCATGGCATGATCTTGGTGGACCTAGATCAAGGGGCAGCTGGCCATCCCCGGAGGAAACCAACTACGCTGGCGACCAATCTGCCCGGCATGGGGGAGCTTCATGGACTTAAGGGTCAAGGCCATCAAGAGATGGAGGCGGACCTACAGCGACGGTTGGTGCAGACGAGGACCTGGTCGAAATGGGCACCTGGGATGGTGGCAGCAATCAAGAAGTCCCTGAAGGTGATGATTGATCAACTGGAGGAAGGTTCAAGGGACAAGGCAGCAGACACGGGGGAGCTCAAGAAGATGACCCTTGAAAAGTGGAAGGAGCATGTGAAAAGGGGACACGCTCCGTTCAATCGGAGGTGCCGGGTTTGCATGCAGGAAGCGGGCATAGATCGGCCCCATAGAAGGTTGAAGGCAGATATACCGGCTTACGTCCTCAACGTGGATATTGCTGGCCCCTTCTCGGCCGGAGATGATGCAGGCACCGGGAGAAAGGTCAAGTATGCCCTTATCGGAACAGTACCTGTACCTCTTGGAGGAGGAGAAGGTGGTGATCCACCAGCAGAGCCGGTCGAAGATGCAGAAGAAGATGTGGTCTCAGGTGAATGGGAAGAAGAAGATGAGCAGCCCCGCGCTTCAGACGACGAGGCAAGGCGGCTCAACGAGAAGGTCAAGGACGAGATGGCCGAGGCGCTCAAGGGGGTCAAGGTTCAGAATGTCACCATGACGGAAGTAATGGAAACCCGAAGTGCCACGGAGGTTATCAGAGCCCTGAACCTTATCTTCGTGAAATACCGCAGCTTGGGGATCCCGCTCTACCGCATGCACTGTGACCGAGCAAAGGAGTTCCTCTCGAAGCAGGTGCAGCAGTGGTGCTTGGAACACAACTTGCTGCTTACCATGACCTCGGGAGATGATCATGCAGCGAACGGAAGAGTGGAGACAGAGGTCAACCACGTCAAAAGAAGGCTTCGAGTGGTGCTGAAGGGGTCTGGAGCTCCAGCGAAGTGGTGGCCTGCAGCCCTACGTCATGTGGTCCTGCAGCGAAATCAGCAACAGCTGGAAAGACTTGGGGTGGAGACCTTCCCGCTGCTCCCATTCTACGCTAAGGTCATGGTGAAGACGAAGAGATGGCATAAGAAGGGGCCCTTGGCATCACCTTTTCGTGAAGTTCGCCTACTGGGTCCGAGCCCATTGATGAGCTGGGGTTGGGTGGTGCAAACCAATGAGGGGACCATCCAGCATGCAAGGGCTGCCATCTTGCCAGATGAGGAAGCAGACAGGGCGCGGTACGAGCTGGAGGTGGATGATAACCCTGGGAAACCGAAGCAACGGCTGACCGGGAAACAGCGGATGGAACGTGGGCCACATCTGGGGGGAGATCTCGACCATGAAGAAGGTGTACTGCCTCAGGAAGAAGATGAAGGCCCCGCTCTACGTGAACTGCAAGCGGGGGGGGAGTACTACACTGGCCTGAAGAAATTTTGGCTAACAGACAAAGGAAGAGAAGAGCTCGAGGAGACTCTGGGCGCCTATCAGTGGGGCTTGAAGGAAGCATTAGCAGAGGAAATCAAGGTCGTCCCCATGGGTGAGGAGCTTGGATTTGCACATGGTGCCGCGGTGGAGTTTCTCATGGGTGGCATCAATCAGCTGGAAGACGACCTGGGGAACCTTCAGAAGGACGAGGGTGAGAAGGGCTATCGGATGGCCTTGTTGAAGGGAGGTTGCGAAGAGGAGCCGGAAAAGGTTCTACAAACTCGCACCGTGCCGCTTCAGGAGGTGAGAAGAGATCTGGAAAGCTGGAAAGAAGCCATGACCGATGAGTATAATGCCTTGGTGTACGGCACGAAGGTGGTGAAGCCAGTGAACGAGAAGGATTTGGACAGCATCCCGGGCATCGAGAACGCGGAGTTCGCCCCGGGCAAGCTGGTCACAACCATCAAGGCACCTCTGGGCAGGAAAAGAGCTCGGGCGGTGATTTGTGGCAACCTGTTGACGGACGGCAATGGTGAAAGCTCGAAGTCGGCGGTGGACAAGAAGGAAAACTACGCGGGAGGCATCGATGGCACGGCCTTGAGGTGCGTCCTACGGAAAACGGCACACGAGCGGTGGGACCTGGCCACGGTGGATGTGAAATGCGCCTTCCTGCTGGCACCTCGTCAAGAGAAGAGGAGGGTCCTCATCACGAGGCCCCCCAAGGTGCTTGTAGAAGCGGGCATCGTTCCGGCTTCGGAGCGTTGGCTTGTTCAAGGAGCCATGTATGGTCTGGAGACCAGCCCAGCAGACTGGTCGGCTTTCAGAGACCAGCGTCTGAGGGGTTTCGAGTGGAAGCATGAGGGCCGAAGCTTCAAGCTGCAGCAGACCACCGAGTCCAACGTGTGGGCGGTGATGGAGCAGAAAAAGGAGACAAATGGACTGCAAGCTCCGTGCGGGTACGTTGTGATCTACGTAGATGATTTCTTGGCAGCTGGACCTCGAGGCTTGGTGGATAGCATCATCAAGCGGATCAATGAAGAATGGGTCTGCAGCCTGCCGGAATGGATTCATCATGAAGGTTGGACCAAGTTCTGCGGGATGGAGTTGAGATGGAACGGAGATGGAGATCTGCAAGTGGCTCAGCCCTCCTACATCGCGGAGCTGATCAAGAGGCACAACGTGGAGTGTGCTCGACCGGTCCCGTTCAGCAAGCCGGAGATCCCCGAGAACCCGCAAATGACGCCAGAGGCTATTCGGGCGGCTCAGGGATTGGTTGGTGAGCTGCTATGGTTATCGGTGCGGACGAGACCAGATGTTTCCTTCGGAGTCTCTTGGATGTCGCAACATGTGACACGATGTCCGCAGGAGGTGGTCAAGGTCGGCATGGAGATGATGGCGTACTTGTACGGTACGAAGGAATTGGGCCTGGTGTATGGGGGCTGCAAGGGAGACAGGGGGCCAGATGGCGGTTTGCCGTTTGCGAGGTCAATGAGGAGATTAGAGATGTACGCGGACATCTCCTTTGCCCCGTTGGGTGAAAAGAGCCATCAAGGGGTTCTCGGTTTCTATGGTGGCGCCTTGGTTCAATGGGAATCCAGCCGCCAGCCGTTTGCGACCCTTAGCACAGCGGAAGCCGAACTGGTGGGCTATATCGAGGCCATGATCATGGGTGACTCCCTCTGCGCGGTCTTGGACATCATGGAGGGTGGCCACAACGGTGGAGGAATCACGGAGAAAGTGATATACGGGGACAACACGGCGGCGTTGGCCATCGTTCAGAATCCAGATGGGCCGTGGCGCACACGGCATCTTCGGCTGCGTGCCAATGTGTTGCGAGAAAGAGTGAGAGGTGGAGAATGGCAGGTTCGACATTTGCCAGGTTGTGATTTGGTCGCAGACTACCTCACGAAGACGGTGGCTTCCAGGTCACAGTGGCTCAGGTTCTACGCCATGACGGGCATGCTCCTGGCCACAACGGAGGTGGACGGAATGGTGAACCAAGAAGCCATTGGGTCCCAGAAGGGCCTCACCAAGGACACGGTCATGAAGGTGGCGGCTCTGAGTGGGCTCATGGGTATTGTGGCTTGCTGGAAGCCGCAGGACCCTCGGTCTCACACCGTGAAGGAGCTTTGTTTGGCGGCTCTTGGTGTTGGGTTAGGTTTTGTGTATAAAGGCCATCGGGCCCAACCTGCGAGGGAATCAAGATCGGCTAGGGATGATGAACCAGCCGCACAGCAAGGCAACTTAGAGGGAAGGATTGCCAAGATGGTCAGGGAAGATGAACCGACCACACCAAGGGACCCCTCTGTTTGGAAGCCTGTCACCAGGGATGATGAACCGGTGAAGGCAAGGCCCTCTGTCAGGGAAGATGAACCGACAGAGAGGAAGATCGCCAGGGAACATGAACCGGCGACGTCAAGATGGGCTAGGGAAAAAGAACCAGCCACGAGGGTAAAACAAGAGGACCCCTGCCGCTTGCCGTTTTACCACTGCCCTACGGGCTGCCCTGCATCAATAGGTAAGGGTCGGGTGCCAATCGAGGCACCAAGGGAGCCATGGCCTGAACCATCTGGTGGTCCAATTCGTGGGTCACAGGATGAGGAGCCTGAGGACTTTTGGGAGGTGACGTTTGAGCGAGACTTCATCGTGGCGACCCGCATTCATATGCTGAGGAGAAACCGGGATTTTCAACCGGATCCGAGGAACATGCCTCCGGGGTCAACGCTACGATGCTGGAAAGTCGGCGACAGACCAATTTGGTTTTCGTCGATCTCGAGCGAGGGCGGCGGGTGATCAATGACAATTGGAGGATGGAAGCTTTTCGCGAAGCAGATGCCTGGACGGGATCTACGACATTCGTGGCTCCACTGCGAGGCAATGTGAGCTTGCGGGACCTGGGAATCACTTCACTACCGGGTGAGCGTGAACGAAGCCGCAGTCCGAGGGATGATAACAACCCGGATGATGCGGGACCAGCCCGTCCCAGGATTGGGAACACCCACATCAGGGCCCCAAGCCAGCGAGAAGTTCGACCGCGGCTGCGAGCCTTGAGGTGGTTGTCGAAGCAGCCGAATGTGGAGGCCAAGCAGGCAAATAAGATTGAGGAGAAGACGGAGAAGGGGAGGAGGTCAGATAATCAAGAAGAAGACGTTCATCAGGATGGGCCAGTACTCCCGTGGGAGCTCGAGGAGTACAAGGTCCCCCCGATGCTCAAGAACAAGAACAAGGACGAGTGGGATTGGTCCCAGCCGGGATGGGCAATCCGTGCACATGGCAAACCTCGGAAACGCAGGTTTCACCCGATCCATCGAGAGTTCCCGCTGGATGCAGCGCGGTTGGAGTCGAGGAGGATCACGGTGAAGCTACACACGGGCACATCGCCTTTGGGTATCCGGTCCGTCGAGGAGGACAGCTGGACAGCTCATCAGGAGCGACAACGAACCTCGCAAATGCAACCATGGCGAGGGTATACTTTCTTCCAGATCAAGGTCAGGAAGGAGAGGAATTCCGGCTGGTCGTCCGTAAAGGACCGTGGAATCGCTTCGAGGGGCATTGATCCTAGCGCAAGGGGCTCTGGGGACCAAGTTGGATCCGGAGGCTATGCGCGAGGAGGCCCAGAGGAGCGTGGGAAAGATGCTGGCCCTGTAGTCACATTTCCAAAGGCGAAAGCTGGCGGACGAGGGAGGACTACTACACGGGCGAGCACTATGGAGGCAAAACCTAGGACTCCATCAAGTCTTCCGGTGGCAGATGGTGCTGGGGATTTGGCGGAGGAATTTTCAGTTTCTTCTTCTGAATGGGAAGAAGTTTGAATGCAGCCGAAGGCTGCAGGGGGAGTGTGCATGTTCAACAGAAACATGATGCACACGGAACCATTCAATGGCGACGGCCATTGGCTCAAGCGCTGGAAAAAGCGCGATCTTTTTGCATAGACATAACCATAATTACAAATCTTCACCTCACGGTTTTGGGCGTGCTGACATCTAGCAAAAGCTATCTAACTAAAAGCAGATTCAGGGGAAAACTCGGAAAGCTCATGCCTCCACAGAGCAAGGAGACAACAAACGTGGGTGTTTGAAGGCAAGGTGACAGCCAAGTTCGCTGTGCTCTAAAAGCAATGCTGGAAATTGTTGCAGCTTGCTTCAGTTTCGGACAATGCTCCCGCCATAGGCCATCAACCTCTTCGAATTGCACCTTCCTACCCACATCATGTAATCTTTTTGCGTACATGGACTCCCCTTTCTTGCCCTTCTAATATGGCCGACAAAGACCATGCAATGGCATTGATTGCCGACGCAATCAGCTGGAACCTTCGAAATCCCCTTTGACTTGTCTTTGTGAGGCATGCTGCGCAAGTCCGGCTCGGAAGACTGGCCCCGGCCTAGTGGAGCCCAGGCGCGCCAAGAAAAGCTGAGAAAGGGAGTTGAAATTCAACATCTGGACCTCCAAGCTCTGCTGCTGCATGTACCTCAGACTGAACCAAACATGGCTGGTGATATTGATATCACACGTCACATGTGTTGCTTGACATGGGCTGCGCATAACTCGAGCGAAACAAAGTTGGAAGATCATGAATAAGCAAGCGTACATAAGGCACACACACACACCAACTAAACAAACCAACACAAACTAAACACCAATGCACCAACAAACCAACCAATGAACCAACCAATGAACCAACCAAACCAAGCAATGAAGCAACCAATAAAACCGTCATATCAACCAAACCAAATCGAACAAACACACAAACAATCTATGAAACAAACAAACAAATAAACGACCACATAAACAAGCAAACAAACACACACACACAACCAGCAACCAACAACCAAAAAAACACAAGCAAATACAAACAAAGAGACAAACAAACAAACAGACAAACAAACAAACAAACAAGCAAACAAAAAAAGAAAACCACAAAGACCCAATCAAACGAACGAAACAAAAACAACAACAAAGAAACAATCAAACAAACAAACAAACAAGCAAGCAAGCAAGCAAGCAAACAAACAAACAAACAAACAAACAAACACAACCAACCAACCAACCAAACAAACACAACCAAACCACAGAAACACGTAAACACACAAACAAGCAAACGCAGCAAAGCAAGCACGCAGGCAAGCAAGCAACAAACACGATAAATCAATCCATCAATCAATCAATCAACCAAACAATCAATCAATCCATCAACTCAATCAGCTCAAATCAATCAATCAATCAATCAATCAATCAATCAACCAATCAATCAATCAATAAATCAAGCAATCACTCAATCAAGCAATCGATCAAATCAAGAAACAAAACACATGAACAATAGCAAATACCATCAACAACAATCAACTGAGAAAAAACAGAAACAAAACAAACGGATGAATAATAACAAATATACACCAAACAAACCACCAGCAATCACACACGCACACTAACATAATCAGACACACCGACAAACACAACACAAACGCGCAACCAAGCACACTCACACACACACACACACTCAACCACCAACAACAACTAACTGACGACGACAACCCCAACTACAATCACGGCAACAGCAGCAGCAGCAGCAGCAGCAGCAGCAGCAACCACCGCAAGCAGAGAGCTGTCGCAACGACAACCACAACAGCTGTCGCAACGACAACCGCAAAGACAACTGCAGCTAATTGCAAGCAGGTGCAAATAAAGTCATGCCGTGAGAGTGTAGTTATTGGTACTGTACATTTCAAGATGCAATCATGCCATGCAGATCTGGGCCATAGCTGACCCAATAATAATCCCTGAGTTGCAAGCCTGCGGCTTATTCTGCAATGCTCTCTTACTACAAGCCGAGAGTCTTCAACAGCGCATCCCGGTCACGCTCCTCGGCACCCTTGATGGTCACGCACCTGAGCAAGCCGCACCGAGCTCCAAACCAAGCAGCGGCCATTGTGCAGCTGGTCTTGCCCCAACTGTGCATTCTCAGTTTTGCAATGCCAATCAACCAACCTTGATATACAGCAAGCTACGGAGAATCCATGTCTCTTGCAACCTTCTTGCAGCCTGATTTGCACCATCGAATAGATATTGAAAGCCCAAACAAATTATCGGCTGAGCAATAACAATTTCTTCAACAATTCGACCTAAAACGAAATTACCCCGGCGCGAGACCCCAAACAGTGATAGGCGGCGGTCACACGCTGCAGAGTATTGTGCGGGCAGCGCCGCAAAACGGCGGTTGTTGTCAGGAAGCTGCAACATCATTTTGTAGTATTTGCGCGCACACTCACAAAGACGAGGACACGTGTGTGGGAGACACATGCAGCACCAAGAAGAAAAAAGGCGCACAGGCATGGCCAGCAGGCATGCTCTTTTTTTCTTCCATGAGCAGCACATATCGGTGAGACGGCAGAATCGCAGGACGGGGCTGCTGGGATAGATGAGTGGCACTGCGCGCAGCCGCAGCAGGCCAGTCTGTTGGTAGATGCAAAGGCGCTGCGGTCAAGGCGTGGTAGCTTGTTGCTGCAAACAGCCGACGCGGCGCACGCAGAGTGCTAGTGGCAAGCTCTCGCAGCACCGGACCCTTCCACAGCAGTGTACATAAAGCGCGCGCTCCCAAATCGCAGGGCGCACAAGAAGGCGTCAAACTCATTTGGCGCCATGTTATCGAGGCAGTTCATGTGGTGCAGCGCTGCGAGGGGCGGCAGGCCGCGAAGGCGCGGATGTTGGTCGATCCACTGTTGCATGGCAGCTTCGTCTGCACAGCGGAAAGAGTTGTCAAAGAAAGTCGGCCACTGGCATTTCGTATTGCGATCCCCCATCTGCACCCGCTCCCAATGCACGAAGGAGCTCTGTCACTCTGGCCGCTTCCTGCGCCGCCACGAGGACCTCTCCGTACTCTTCCACTTCCCTCCCCATCTCGCCAGGCACGGCGTAGTCCAGAAGAGCCTGAAATGAAACCGCCGGCAGCACGGCGAGAAGCTTGTCCTTCGCCACCGCCCCCGAAGCTCTTCCTGCTGCAAACTTCTCCCACCTTGTTTCCGGCTAGTCCATAAGCCCTGTCGATCCGAAGATAAACCTTCCAACAAAGCACCCGCCTGCGCAGCCGCAAGGTCTCCCAAGACACATGACCCGAGATGCTCGAATTCCGCGCGCACATCGGCAGGCGCGGCTTCCAGCAGCGTCGCCAAGATTATTGCGCCCATGGCTGCGCAATCCCGCCCTGTCCGCGCGAGCTTGTTTCCTTTTGGGCATGCTTGGATGGTGCTTCTGTGCTGCGACGGCGTCTCGATGGTAACAACAACCAAACAGCAACAGCAACAGCGCCACATTCATAGAAAGAAAGAAATAGAGAGACAAAACAACGAGAACCAAGGAAGAAGCTACCTAGCTAGCTAACTCGCTAACTCAGGCACCCTGGTGAAACAAACACGCAGATCTTGCGTTTTGTAGTGATGTCGCCGGAAACCCGTGCCGCCGGACCACGACACAAAACCTTCACGGTCCCTGGAGCCGCCAAAAAAGCGAAAAAATCGAGTTTATGCGAGCCTGCGCAGTCGAAACGCACTTCAACATCAAGCAAAAGCAAGAATCTGCGGCAAACGCTCGCGGACAGAAGTCGACACCTCAGTTTCTGCGAGCCTGCGCAGTCGAAACACATGTCAACATCAAGCAAAAGCACGAATCTGCGGCACATACCACGCAAAACGCTCGCGGACAGAAGTTGACACCTCACTTTGTGCGAGCCTGCGCAGTCGAAACGCGCTTCGACATCAAGCAAGAGCACGAATCTGCGGTACATACCACGCAAAACGCTCGCGGACAGAAGTCGACACCTCACTTTGTGCGAGCCTGCGCAGTCGAAACGCACTTCGACATCAAGCAAGAGCACGAATCTGCGGTACATACCACGCAAAACGCTCGCGGACAGAGCGGGCACCTCAATCTGGCACCAAGGCCTTTTCTCTTACCGTAAGAACCCCTTAGTGTAGACACACTGTTTGGGGAAAAATGACGCGCCCAGTTCAATTGATTCAGAAAGGGCAGTCGGCTGTTGGCGTTGACAGCTCCCCACTTCTGAGCCGTGGCGCTGCCGCCAGAAAGGGCATCGGTGCGCCTGATGCTCCTTGTCATCGCAAAGGAGGCATGGCCTAGCGCTGGCGACGTGAGCTGGTGAGAGGACAGTGCTCCACGCAGGCGATTCCTCACTTCAAAGCCCTCACAAACAATTGTAGTAGTAATTTGGACTCCACATCGGGGATGCAGCACACTCAAGATCAAGTGCACCCGAGATCAACCGTTGGCAACAAACAAATATGGTAGAAACCATGATGCGGTGTGGCAGGAGCATGTCTGCGTCGATAGATGTTGTTTCATGTTTCATGTTTTACATGACTTCCCAGATATGCCATCAAATGGAAGCGACACAAAGCAACATGACTACACACTCATTCTGAGAGCACACGTGGACACGGCTTCCTGCCTAGGTGGTGCTGTGCCGTCCTTCACCTGGCGAAGACAGGAACCGGTACCCAAAATGGGTGAGCATAGTTTTTCTCACCCTGATCCATCGAAACCCTCACCGGCTGACTCACCGGTGCTTTCCAAGGAAATGGCAGGATCCTTGAACCATCAAACTGGCACACACACACACACATGCAACTGCATGCAATCGTTGGATTCTATTTGCTGCACAATGGAATCTACATGGAGTACTTCCACTTGCGCGCCTGGCATGGCGCAAGGGTGGCAGCCGCAGCCTGCATCGCCCAAAAGAAGCAGCAAGTGCAAACAAGGCCTTGACAATCCTGGATTGGCGCATTGGGGATAGGATTTCTGTTCCGTCGTAAGGCATCTGTCCTCTGCAATTTCAATTGGCATTTTCAAAAGCGCGGTGCAACAGAACATCAAGGGAAACATCTGGCCAAGATCTACACATTGTTGCAACAATTTGCATGCGAAAGAACTGTCACCCGTCAGGTTTTTGCGGGGCTAGAAGCTGGAGCCGGCTTTGCAGCCCACAGCCACGTACTTGGGTCGGCATCTCGCTTGAGGAAGGTGCTTGTTGCTGTACGTTGCTCTTTTGCTGTTGCGCCTCTGTGTGTGTTGTGTGTGTGTGTGCGTGAGAGAGTTGGACCGCTTCTTCGTGTGGGGCACGCCATGTCTGTGTCATGCGCGCACGTGCTTCTCTGCCGGGTGCAGCGATGGCTGGCCTCAAGCAGGGTACGACTTGGTGAACCGGATCTTTCGGATCTCGTGGTGGATGGAATCCCTTTTTTACTGGCGGCTATCGGAATGTTTGATCGTACTGCTTTGCGCGGCTTTTCCGCCACCAGCCAGGATGGCCATCGACAGTTTGGCAGCTTGAGCGTCCAACACCGAGTAAAATAGCTTTGCTGGATGAATCGCACGTGTCTCTGCCCGGACGGAACCAATGAAATCTGGATGCACTCGCAAATATGGCACAGAACATAGCCCCAAACAGGGGGGAAAGTTTCTATTCCAACCGCTCATCTTGGCCGCTTTCTGGACTTCAAAACAATACATCTTCTTGACTGTGTTCAACGTTGCCACATGCTAATTCACTGCGAATCGGACACAATGGCAAACCCTCGCGGGCCTGCACTTTGGCAAGCTTTCGCCTTGCAATCTTAGCTTTGGCTGGATTCGCCTTGACTTTGGGCGCCGGCTTCCCCTGGCACAGCGCAGAAGGTTAGGAGAACTCAAACAGGACAACCGGCGAGTCCTGGTCAAGTAGCTCCTAAGCCAGGAGCACTGGATCGATCTGAAGGGTTGTCCTGGGTGAGACGCAAGTTCTATCAAGTTCTCGCAAGACTTGTACACATTGCAAAGCCATCGATCAAGCATGCGACTAACTGCTTGCCACTTGAGGAGCCTTGACAAAGAAATCCGGACGCAGTCTGCCCCAATTTGGTGGCAATAACCTTTAGCCGATCATGCCTTCTTCTCGTTTTAGTCAGATCGTGATTGTGTTGCAGTATGCTGCATGATGGCTTGCGGAGGCTTGCGGCGTCTAGTAGAGCTATGAAACATCGCTTTTGCCTCATTTGACATCTTAGCCAATCATTTGACATGAGGCAACATACATGCGCACACACAGGATGTGATTGACTGGCAAAGGCACCCAAAGAAGAGCAAATACAAGTTTATATCCTGAGGACAAAAGCTGCAACTCCACTGCTTGAGCGGTGGATCCTTCCTGCTTCAGCTTTTCCAAACTTGGCTGTCTCAGCAAATTCTCAAGCCTGCTAGTTCCGCAGTTCCGCGGAGATGAAGCAGCAAGGGGCACGTTCCGCCTCATGTTTTTCCTGATCTAGTACACACCAACTTCTCATGTAAATGGTCTTGATCTGTCTTGATGCAAGGAAGCAAACGCAATCAGCACACATACACACACACAAACACACACAGACACACACACAGACACACACACACACAGACACACACACACACAGACACACACAGACACACACACACACAGACACACACAGACACACACACACAGACACACACACAGACACCCACACACAGACACACACACAGACACCCACACACAGACACACACACGCACAGACACACACAGACACACACACACACAGACACACACAGACACACACACACAGACACACACAGACACACACACACAGACACAGACACACACACACACACAGACACACACACACAGAGACACACACACACACAGACACACACAGAGACACACACAGAGACACACACACACAGACACACACAGAGACACACACAGACACACACACACAGACAGACACACACACACACACACACAGACACACACACGCCAAGCTGGTGCGGGAAGAGTCACTGGGACATGCACAAAGAGCAAACATTAGCTTTTGCTGATGGCTTTACATGAATGGCCGGCAACATTCCCGCAATTTACCGCACAAAATCTGCCTAACCTGAAATCGACGGAATGCTGTGCACACGTACTTCGTAATTTTCTGCAACACCATACAATACAGCAATTGTGCCTCACTTCCCGAGTGGATTGGCCAAAAGAAGTCTAAGTCTAAGCATTTCTGTTACCACCAAAATGGTCTTCCCAAAAGTTACAGTCCAGTAACTCAGTGAGTGAGGTGCGCTTCAGCAATGCCACTGTGCTGCGTTTGCAACATTGATGTCGTTCTTGGACCGCTTTCCATCTGTCAAGGGAAAAGAGAATGCATGTAGTGACTGCATATGTTCAGCAAAAGCCATTCGTCCAGTGTAGACACCGCGCCTTGGTGATGGGATACACATTGGCCGGCTCGCCCCCGATGTCCAGCACCTGCGGACTTCGATAGAAGCTGTTGCTGTGGAAGCGGAAGGCCCCAATAGGCAGCTCTTTGAAGCAAAGCTGCAGTTGCTCCTGATTCTTCAGCTGTGTTAACTCAACGAGTCAGTAAACATGTCCATGACGATTGCCCGAAAGCACCTGACAACTTGAAATGACTTGGGCAAACTATGCAAGCTTTTCTATGCCGGCTCGTTTGCAGAGAGAAACAGGCAGCTAGCACAGCAGGCTGCGTAGGTCAATGGACCTATATAGCTCGTTTCACAAGCTCGACAAGAGCGATCAAACGAGAATTTATTGCCCTGCTCCCAACGTTCCTCATGCTGCATCTTATGTTGCCTAGAAACCTGACCAACATCAATGGCTAGCAGCTGCGCTGTGGGATTCCCATCCCAAGGGCCTCCCGCTCATCCGGAAAACAAAATACATCCTCTTAGAATGCCCCTTTATCCATCCATACTAATGTTTTCAAGGGAGCAACCAGCACATCAACGTGCAATATATCGCTTCGCTCTTCGAGTGTAAGAAATGTACACAACTTGTGTAGTAGTTTGGACACTCACGCTTCAACATCTCTTAAACATGCTGCACGGGTGAAATGATGCGGCAAGTTTGTGCTCCCAGCCTGACTCATACACCACGAGATTGAAAAGTTGCTGTTGGGGTGGTGAAGTGTTAAGGCACACCTTTCCAGCTTTGAATCCGACAAAAGGCTCTGCCTGGGCAGTCAACGTCCACAAAAGCCATCAAGCTTTTGTATCACACTGACAAGGGGGTGGATATCGATCATGCCACGTCTGCCAAACATGACCCAACTTTTGGTTGGTCCACTGCAAACAACGCTGGGGGACCATTTGTTGCCCTATTGAAGCTTTCCTATAATTTACCACATGTCTTCGCTTTGGCTTCACACACTCACAGGGCTCCACAACTGAAGGGAGATTAAACAGAACAGAGCATGACAATGGCGAGCGGGCCCGCTTGTGAGGGGTGGATTGGATCCAAAGAACAGGAAGAGAAAATATGTACAATCTGGATTGGATCCAAATCTGGCAATACAAGAAAGTAAGTGCACAATCTGTAAGCAAGCGCAGAAGCACGATGACTACCCGATCCACTTTGAGGCCTTTCAGACTTAGGCCAAATATGGCATAATATGGCACAATATGGCAGTATGTGAGAGGAGTTGTCATGCGACCAAATTGTTGGATGCAGCATCGATCAAAGCGAGAGACACCCTGCGAACAACCACCTGCAGCTGTGCGCGTGCTGCTTTCCAACTACATGCCGAAAACAAGGGATGCCCCATTGCCCCCGCCCCTATGCCTGATGAAGTCCCACACGTGGCTGTAAAGCCCCTCTTGGTGGTCAAGCGAAAATATGACCAATCTCTGATACAAATGTTCATGCCACATTTGCCGTGGCCACTGCAAACGCCCCCTCCGCCCTCACGCCTCCTGCTGCAGTAGTTCATGGGCGAGCTCTGGTGATGCAAGCCGAACGTAGAGCAAGCCACTGCCAGAGGTCTCCTATCAAACGTGCTGTTCTTTCCATCTGACCAGGAATGCAAGGGAAAATCCTGGAAATCAAGTTGCAGCTCATGTGGGGGCAGCCGGGTCTTGGCTGCAGCTGCGGCACTTGGCAGGTCAGAGTCAGAGATGAAAGGTACCATCAATGAGTTGAACCTGATCTATCCTGTTCCATTAATCTTCCTAAGTGGTGGGTGGTCTCTCAGCCTCTCTTCCATCAGCTTCTGATGGCTAGCTTAGTTCAGCGGGATGGGAGCGTGCAACTATCCCAACGGTAGAACAAACACAAGCCGACCATGGTAGGGTCCAAATGGAACACTCGCTTGGGCTCCCTCCCCACCCTAGCGTTCTTCTGACAAAGACCCCAACGTGTCGCATCCTCATAGGGAAATTCGGATTTTCGGATTTTCAGGGGTGGGGGGCCGGGGGTGCTTGAGGTGATGCCCTGGCGCAGTGTCCTTCTTGTACCATCGCACCGCCTCCGGCGGGCCAAAGTTCTCCTTCTCCAGGGCTTCCTCCAGCCGTGCCCGGCGCTGCTGCCTGCCAACCCCGTGGGCGTGGGACACTCATGATTGAATGGCGTAATTGCCGGTATTCCCGTCTAAGGTTTGCACTGCATGCTCAGATCAACCCGTTTTCAGCAAGCGGTGCTTTTGAGGATGGATGTCGATTGTCGGGTGCAGACTATGAAAGATGGATGTCACGCAGTCTTCATGTGCATGTGCGGTTCAATCCTAGTTCAATTGCGCAATCACTCATAGGCGAACCGAACGCACTTGCTTCAATTCACAATGACCTAAAAGGGCCTGTATGCTCACCTTGCCGAAGTTGGATAAGAATATAAAACGGATCAGAATGGATCATCAAGAGTGAGCAAGCACTATGCTTGTGACATAAGATAATAAGAAACCATGGATGCCGCATGTGTTCCCGCATGCTCGAATCACGCCGGTCATGAAGTGCCATTTTGCTGATGTCGCGATCACCCCAACTTCCTCTGGTGCGCACATCAAATACGCGGCAAAGGGGAAGGATCATCGCATTACTGGGCTCGGGAACAGCATCAGGTAGCTTTTCTCTCCACTTTCCAGGCAAATTCATGAGTACCCTCCGCGACCATGCACCTAAAACACCCGTGGCTAATTTTGAAGCCTGAACCAGGCACGATTCCAGACACGCCTTCCCAGGGGAATAACTTAATACAGTACTAACGTTGCATTTAGATACTGCGTTGTCCACTGACAAGCAGTGTTGTTAATGTTTCAGCAACGTGTGAATTCATCCGAACGTAGCTGCTTGAGGGCGTCCACATTGTTGCGGACAATTAGCCCTTCCGCGATACTGAATCGGGCCATCTTGAGTGACCCCTGAATCACTGTCAAAGCGATTCGAAGGGGATCAGAAATGTGGCCTTGGAACCCTTGCTTACATTGTGTGGGAGTCCCCACCTTGGACTGACACTTGCTATATGGGCCCCTTCCGCAAAACTTTCCGCAAAGCCTCTGCGGTGTGAAGGCACCTTCCGCGAGCATGTTTCTATATAACTGCTTGCGTGGGCCTTCCGTGGGTAAGTAGAAGGTCGCTTCCGCGAGGGAATTCGTGCGCACCATCTTCTAGTAATTCTAGCAAATGCAACTCTAGAACGAGTCAACCGCGTCCCTTCACGTTCTGCGACCTTCCGCGGCTGCGTTGTGGCGCTACCTTTTTAGTTGATATGTCCACCTCTAGACATTTTTGTTTGAGCGGGGAAAAAGGACGCCACTCGCTTGCTGTCCTCTGGCCTGTCCAGTTCCTCCATCTGCGGGCTCTTGATGACCACGCCGCAGGGCAGGAACTCACAGTCCAGCACGGAGTGGTCCTGAAATGCATCCGACGCTCGCACCCTTGCATGAGGAATGCAGCTTTTTTCGAGCCAATCCCTGCACAAGGCGAACCACACCAGGAAATTCAGAAAAGGAATCGGACACATGTGGACGTTGAGGTCCTCTGCGCTGCAAAGAAAGCATCGGTTTCCTGCGAGTCGGCGCGCCAAATATTCAACCTGAGTCCATGTCCCCAAGCTTAGAATTTCCTGTTCGACTTGACTACTTGATCTCCTGACAACACCAAATCTCGGATGCCCTGCCTTGGCTTTGGCCTTGGCCTTGCGGCTCTTGCGGCGTCCAAACAGAGGTGCTGAGGTTGGGCGCTTCCTGGCGCGAGGCACAGGTGGTGCAGGTTCGGGCAGTTCAATGTATCATAAACAGACTTACTGGGGCGACCTCATGTTGTGACACTAGTTAATTGAAACATCAAGCAAACCAGTCAGCACGTCTGCTTGTGACACAGCATGTTCACCCCACAACAGTGTGTCCTATGGGACATCAGTGCGCCAATTTCGCAGAAGTCATCCCCGCGAAAGAAATGCCATCATAGGCATGATCGCTCCCTTCTTCTTCAACAAACAACAAAGCCAAGTACGGAGTTCCTGTTCCAGGGTTTGAACGGGCTCATTTCAACGTCGTCGCAGCAAAAAACGGAAACCCGACGCAAAACGTCTGGTCTCGGAAAGACTAGAATCATGTTGGATGGCTTCCCTTAAACATCGTGTGTATAAAGCAATCCGACAAGGCATCTACAAACCTGCGCGACCCAAACTTGAATACAGATCCTTCCACGCGTCTCTTCAAAACAGGTCACATTTCTCTAGTTCTTTGGTCAAATCCCCCCCCCCACTCTTCTAGAAACCTGGTCGCATTCCCAGTCAAGTCCCCCCACAAACCCGAAAAATCCAGTCAATTCCTCAGAAGCCGGTCAAATTCCTCAGTAGCCCGCTAGAAATCGTCAAATCCCTGAACCTGGACAAATTCCCTTCTGTAGAAGGTCAGATCCACCTAGAAGCCGGTCAAATCCCCCATAGAAACCGGTCAAATTCCGCCCCAAAAACCAATCAGATTCCCGGCTCCATGCAGCCCCTCTAAGGCTTCGCTTGGCCCCAGTCCACTACCCTTCTGTAGCTCTCAGCTCACTCAAACAAACATCAACACTTCAAGGCAAACCAAAACACGGCACCCCAAAGGCAGCCAAAAGCCTGTTGGCCGAGGCGGGCAACACGAAGCGTTTAGAATTATATTTGACAGTCACCTAGCCAATGAACGGGGTATGCGCACCATCTGCTGAAAGACAGACCCTTGTCTACTTGCGTCATGCAATGTTGCCTCCAACAATTATGCAGTTGCCGATTCTGGCACGCAGGAACTGTTTCTTGCACAAACAAGGAAGTCAGCTTCCGTTGAAGGCTGTGCGTTGCGCAAAGCTTGCCGCTCCTTGAAGAGCAAGGCCAGGAATCCGTCGCGCACCAGGCGACCGCGGCCCAAGCGCAGGAAGAGCCGTTGCTCCTTCAAGCAACAAATCGAAAACAAAGAAAAGATGCGCCAAATGCTGCCGGTGGCAATTTGGCATTTTGCTGTTGGCGCCATGGTGGTTTCCACTGGTGATTTGCTCAAGTGTTGACTGGACCCTCGGATTTCTGCAGAGTACTACAGACTCCAGGAAAAGAGACAACATGCTACGGTGAGCAATGCCCCTCTCCCAAAGCAAAGTTGCCTATGCTTTCCTGCTTTCCCAAGGGCTCTATCTGTGCGTTGAAGCTCAACTAAACATTCCATTTGGCCGGATGATTAAAACTTGCAAGCCAGCAACAAAAAAAATGGAATGAGGCAGCTGCAGAGTCATCAGGGGCAAGAACGCCTGAAAAGAATTAAACCTGATACAGGCCAAGAACATGTGTCAAGCGTCACCTCAATCCAACAAAGCCCGATCCAAGGTGCAAAAGCAAACAACTCACAAACGTAGCGCTATGGCCCAAAGGTGACAGGCTGTGCTGCAAGCCCCCAGCAAACCAAATTGCTCTGCCAAAAATGATCGGGGATCCATTAATTTTAGACGAGAGTTTTGTTGATTCTGCGTGCGACTCGGACAGTATGTCGGTACAATATTCAATCAAATCTAACTCCCCCTACAAAGCAAAACAATTGGTGATGCCCAACCACCGCTTCAGATCGAACTCCTCGCTTCATGCCGAGTCGAGAACAATGCTGCAAGGGAAACCAGCAGTGGAACAAACCGGCCCGACCCTATCTTCGGGAGGCCGGTCATGTTCCTCACTCAGGGCAGCCAGCTTGTTAGCCACTCGTTCACCGGGTTTGGCGCACCTTCTTTGGCAATCTTAGGGAACTTTAATCAAGGCCTTGAAAGGCAGGTTGAAATGGTTGCCATTGCAATAATTTATCCTTCAACTTCACCAAGCAATCAAGGCCGGCACAACACCTAAGTTCGGATAATGTGTTTGACGCCTGTTTGACGCATGAGCCACTTGCGCTCCACTGCGAACATACCTATTAAGTGGACGTGGTTTACTGCTTCTACCAAATGAAGGCCCTCACTTCCAGGTAGACCTCCTAGACCCCTCTGGCTTTGGTTGACAAGTGGGGGCCTTGTTCGAAACCGGGGATATTGGCAAAGTCAAATACACCAGATCTGGAAGGGCCAACTCTTACATCCACATGCCGATGGAAGAGTAGCCTGTTGGAAGGCCCCATGGGGAAACCCTCGACCACATGCCATGTGTATTTGACCAGCTCTACATATTTCTCATCCGTGCGGAGAAGGTATCAACACTTTGACCATCGGGTGACATTTTGATGCACGGAAGTCCTTTCATTGCGATGCTCAACCTCTCCCGGCTAAACCCAGTACCCACACAGAAAGTGGCCATCCAAGGCAGACCCCGCCTGCAGGAACGCTTCGCAGTTCTGCAGCAAAAACATGTCGCCTGGCCCAATGAGGCAGCAATCTATCGGTAAGCAGTACAATAAAAGTTCAACACGTGGTCTGCCTTTTGTAAATGTTTGCTCTTGGAGGCTTGCAGGCTTCAGAGATCTTGACTGGTGTTTATTGGAAAGCTCTTAGTGCCGAAGCTGTCTTGCTGCCATAGAACTGCTCTTGGGATCTCAACAAACACACTGCAACCCCAGCAGCAAGTCTCGGCTCCAACTCATCCCCAATGTTGGTCTTTCAGACCGCGGAATGTTTGAAGAGGAACATGCCCACGGTCTGGAAAATTGGTGACCAAACGGCGTTTCAGAGGGGGAAAACATTAATGACTAAGTGAGGGGTTGGGCAAAATTATGAAGCCTATGTTGGAAGGCCCCCAAACCCAGCAAGTCCTGTCTGAGGCCTTCGTCTACTTCTGGCACACCGTTGCCCGAAAGCAGGATGCTGGCCGAATCGTCCTTGCAAAATCTTTCCCGGATGGAGCACATGGGCTGGGCAATCGACAAGAAGGGTACATGTGTCCCTTTGTCGCACCAACATGACACCAACGACGTGGAGAATTTCCCGATGTTTACTTCCATCTTCCTCTTGAAAAAGATTTGCGGGTGTTCCCAAACCCCGAACAGGTCTTCCGAAAGACAATCCGGTGTGGTGAATGCACAAGCCAAAGTGATCAACATGCGGTGCTCACTTGACCGCATTGGACATCGGACAGACTCCAACTTAGACTCCAGCCGCCACCCAAAGATCGTGGGGATGCTTCGGGTTCTGTTTCTCCAGGACAATGACACGCGTGCAGTCCACGCGTCCTGTGCCCAGGCCAGAAGCCGGGCTTTGGTTGCTGCTCAAAAGCAAAGTTTGGTGTGGAAACCACTGAAACATCTCAACCGACCTTCAGCAGCTATAGGACGCAAGCAATAATTTCAACAGATCTTAAGTTGCTTTGCACCGTCAGCTTGGAACATACGCATTGTGGTCATGACCTTGTCCTGAGAGACTCGACCTGAACCAAGAACACCTTGTTGTTTACCCTCGACATGAAGGACCCCCGCCTCTTCACCAGTTAACACGTATACCTAGAGGGCGGACTGTAGCACGATGTTTGCCTTTTTTCCATTAAAAACAAAAAATATAATTGGTTCAACCAAGAAATCCATGTATTGTCTTGCTGCATGCCAGCATTAAAAGCGAGGTAGAGAAACTGGATACACCAAATCTCTGGCTCTGTACAGCAGACTGGGCAGGTATTCCTGTTTGTGCATCATCGTACACTGCGCATGTGTCACGCCTCATTATACCGACAAAGCCATTGCGACACGTAGCACAAAAGTCTCAGTCGGCTGTGTGACTTGCGTGTTCACTTGCGAGTTATGCCTTGTTGATGGGTCTTTTTGCCCCTTGCTTCTGGTTGGCAAGTATGCAAAGCGTCATGTAGAAAAAACAAATGAGAAGCCGCCAATAATCCATGCACATCCAGTGTGTTAAAACAGAGAGGAAACGTATCTGGAGTCGCATGGCAAATTGCGTTCTGTAGCAGGCATTGTTGGTGAAATGAGTCGGCCAGTCAAGCGATACAGCAAACATTGACCACAAATGCAAGGAAGCAACCTCTGAAACGCACATGGGATTAAGGAAGCATGTTCGTGCATGAGCTCTGTTCAAGCCGTACGCACAAACACCCAGCATGCTATATGAGCCAGTGGCTGGGCGAGCTAACAGAACAAGGATCCTACACCCATTGTTGCCTCATTCAGGCATGATGTTGTGTGGCCACTCTTTCCTGCACCCTTCAACGCACTTCCCAAGCATCAAAATGTGTCCAACCGCGACTTTTCACAGGCAAAGATCGCGCAAGATTGCGCCGGGCAACCAAAAAAACGCGCCGGGCAACCAGTTTTTCGCGCAATCTTGCGCAATCTCGCGCAACATGGGAGTTTTCCAGGCATGCATTGAAGACCACGTTTGGCACATTGTTTTGCCATAGTGCGAGGATATAGAGACACAATCTAATTAAACAGCATCAAAGAAAAAGTTGCTATTTGAGAAATAGTGTAAATTTATCAATCTAGCTTTATCCAAAAATGTCATTTTTGGGACACGCTTTCCTCCGCCTGCTTGATGCACAACCTAACGCAATGTGTTTTCCAATCATTTCCTCGGGCGAGAGGTTTCGTTGCAGTTTCAGCCGCTTGGCGAGATTGCGCAAGATTGCGCGGAAAACTGGTTGCCCGGCGCTTTTTTTTGGTTGCCCGGCGCAATCTTGCGCGACCTTTGCCTGTGGAAAGTTGCTGTTGGACACATTTTGCTGCTGGGGAAGCCTGTGGCAAAGCAAGAACGGGTGTTGAAGTGTTGGCGCTGCATGGTATCCTCGATCGTACGTGAATGCCATGTGTTGGGCATGCTTGCTCCCATGGTCCGCGCTTCGCCCAGAAAGAGCATGAAAGAGCGACATGTCCCAGCCCAAAAGCATGAACTGGTTGATGGATTGAGGCTGGCGCGGTCTAATTTGAAGTATTTGAGGCGGTGGCGGCAGCAGGTTGTGCTCCGTTGCAATATTTTGTGCCGGAGTGATTGAGCTTCTCCCATGGTCCCAGGTCAAGTTTCTGCTTTCTTTGGAAAACCGGTAAGGTGCGGCCACTTGCCACGTAATCGTGCGCGCTTCAGGCAGCTCAGGAAAGTGTGTGTTTGGCTCTGAAGTATCTTTGCGATGATGTGCTTGGCAGCATGCCCCCTTTCTTTAAGCTTGCACCCTATACGCGCAAAGAAGAATGGGCTCGTCCGAAGA
The DNA here is from genome assembly GCA_963377175.1 of Effrenium voratum. Lineage (NCBI taxonomy): Eukaryota > Dinophyceae > Suessiales > Symbiodiniaceae > Effrenium > Effrenium voratum. The sequence continues at coordinate 103,361 of CAUJNA010001100.1, forward strand.
CAGGGGTCACGGTTTGGGACACGCACCTTGCTTACACACACAAACACACACACACACACACCAAAAGCGTTAGGACAACCTACTCATTTTAGATGATCCGTTGGCCAATGCAGTTGAACCCTTTGGCAAGTCACGTGCCTGTTCAAAGGGGTGTGTTTGTGTGCATGTTTGAATGGAACACCACATGGCGGAGTGATACACAGGTGACAGCTCGCCATGTGGCACGCATTGTCACGCGCAGGTCATATTTTGTCAACAAACGTTCCTGCCCCTTGCTTCGGGCTGACAAGTACGCAACGCGTCATGAAGAGTCCAGCACATCAAAAAAAGCGAAGGCGAGGATGCCCTTTAGAAGGTGTGTGATCTTTCATGGAATCTATTCTCAGCAGTCAGGAAGATTTAGCAACAAATTTTCACCACGCAGCAGCTTCGAGGCCCGCGCTGGAGCCAAGTCGCAAACAACTCAAGCAAAATGCCGGTAGTCGTTTGATTCGGTGCATGCAGGGCTGTTACTGCAAAAATGAGCTTCCGACCCCAAAATAATTGGTTCAACCAAGAAAAATGACGGAACCAAAAAAAACCAGGGAACCAAAACAAGAGGAGCCCGGGAACCCAAAAGCAAACCAGCCTAACTCCCCACAGCATGTGGATCCCGTTGTTTTCCGGCTCAAGGGTCCGAAGGCAAACCAAGATTTAAGTTGTTCACAGTTGGGAAATCAACCCCAAAACAGATGAAGCAACCGCGACTCAAGCCGGATTGGCAGCCAGCAGCCTGTGCTCTGACCAAGCACAGAGAAAAAGGCAAAGGCACGGGTGAAACATGACAGGCCCCGCACTACATGGAAGGCACGAAGTCATCCGATTCATCATGAAGAACCAATCGCAGAAATCCGAAAATGGATCCGCACAAACTACCACTCCCAAATTGGAAGCAAGGCATAAGCTCGCTCTACACCCATCTGAAACAAGTCTGAGACACAGTGTTACAACACGATCTGAGTAGACCGGGGTCAGCTGTTCGGATGTTCATGCGCCCTTTGTTTGGGCCGAGTGTGCTCAGCATATTCATGTCAACGTGCTTCCAGGCTGCTTCCAAATAAGTAGGGCGAGTCCCAAGAGGCCACAGACTCTGAAGAGAGGGTTCGTCCTAGAAACACATTGGCGCCATTTGTTCGGGTCAGGTGTGCGGCAAAAAGGACAATTTTGGCGTGCCTGGAACGCCGGGCTGTTCACATGGAGCCGTGCACGTGGCCTTCACAAACTTGCTTTGTAAGCTTGCTTGGATTCGTTAGTTTCTCCACCTATTTTCCCATTCGCAACCAATTGCAACTGGTGACTTTGTGGAATGGGCCGCACACGTTGTCAATTGGATGCGTGTGGATGGCAAGTTGGGTGGATTCGCCGCAAGTGTGTGGTTTTCTCTTAAGGTGCCTGGGAGCGATACAAGCTGTGACGACGGAGATAAGAAGGGATTTCCATTTCGTTGTGCTGCAGACCGGGCGTGCGATGACCGGGCGTACGAGGCTGGCTGGGGGGACGGCGGTGGGGCTGGCTGGTGGGACGGCGGTGTGGTGCAGACTGGGTGCGCGAGGCTGGCCCGCGAGCGAGAGAGACTGGCGCGCTCGTGACATGCGGAAACCGCCCGCGAGCGAAAAATGGTGACATGCAGACTGGCGCGGTGGACGCTCGTGACATGCGGAAACCGCCCGCGAGCGAGACTGGCGCGGTGGAACATGCGGAAACCGCCCGCGAGCGAGACTGGCGCGGTGGACGCTCGTGACCATGCGGAAACCGCCCGCGAGCGAGACTGGCGCGGTGGACGCTCGTGACATGGAGAAACCGCCCGCGAGCGAGACTGGCGCGGTGGACCCTCGTGACATGCGGACGGTGGAACATGCGGAAACCGCCCGCGAGCGAGACTGGCGCGGTGGACGCTCGTGACATGCGGAAACCGCCCGCGAGCGAGACTGGCGCGGTGGACGCTCGTGACAGGCGGAAACCGCCCGCGAGCGAGACTGGCGCGGTGGACGCTCGTGACATGCCGAAACCGCCCGCGAGCGAGACTGGCGCGGTGGACGCTCGTGACATGCGGAAACCGCCCGCGAGCGAGACTGGCGCGGTGGACGCTCGTGACATGCGGAAACCGCCCGCGAGCGAGACTGGCGCGGTGGACGCTCGTGACATGCGGAAACCGCCCGCGAGCAAGACTGGCGCGGTGGACGCTCGTGACAGGCGGAAACCGCCCGCGAGCGAGACTGGCGCGGTGGACGCTCGTGACATGGGAAACCGCCCGCGAGCGAGACTGGCGCGGTGGATGCTCGTGACATGCGGAAACCGCCCGCGAGCGAGACCGGCGCGGTGGACGCTCGTGACATGCGGAAAACGCCCGCGAGCGAGACTGCGCTCGTGACATGCGGAAACCGCCCGCAAGCGAGACTGGCGCGGTGGACGCTCGTGACATGCGCAAACCGGCGCGGTGGACGCTCGTGACATTCGGAAACCGCCCGCGAGACTGGCGCGGTGGAACGCTCGTGACATGCGAAAACCGCCTGCGAGCGAGACTGGCGTGGTGGACGCTCGTGACATGTGGAAACCGCCCGCGAACGAGACTGGCGCGGTGGACGCTCGTGACATGCGAAAACCGCCCGTGGGCGAGACTGGCGCGGTGGACGCTCGTGACATGCGGAAACCGCCCGCGAGCGAGACTGCGGTGGACGCTCGTGACATGCGGGGTTTCCGCCCGTGAGCGAGACTGGCGCGGTGGACGCTCGTGACATGCGGAAACCGCCCGCGAGCGAGACTGGCGCGGTGGGCGCTCGTGACATGCGGAAACCGCCCGCGTGCGGCAACCGCCCGCGAGCGAGACTGGCGCGGTGGACGCTCGTGACATGCGGAAACCGCCCGCGAGCGAGACTGGCGCAGTGGCCGCTCGTGACATGCGGAAACCGCCCCTGAGCGAGAGCGAGACGCTCGTGACATGCGGAAACCGCCCGCGAGCGAGACTGGCGCGGTGGCTGTCGTGACATGCGGAAACCGCCCGCGAGCGAGACTGGCGCGGTGGACGCTCGTGACATGTGGAAACCGCCCGCGAGCGAGACTGGCGCGGTGGACGCTCGTGACATGCGGAAACCGCCCGTGGGCGAGACTGGCGCGGTGGACGCTCGTGACATGCGGAAACCGCCCGCGAGCGAGACTGGCGCGGTGGACGCTCGTGACATGCGGGGTTTCTGCCCGTGAGCGAGACTGGCGCGGTGGACGCTCGTGACATGCGGAAACCGCCCGCGAGCGAGACTGGCGCGGTGGGCGCTCGTGACATGCGGAAAAACCGCCCGCGAGCGAGACTGGCGCGGTGGACGCTCGTGACATGCGGAAACCGCCCGCGAGCGAGACTGGCGCGGTGGACGCTCGTGACATGCGGAAACCGCCCGCGAGCGAGAGACTGGCGCGGTGGACGCTCGTGACATGCGGAACCGCCCGCGAGCGAGACTGGCGCGGTGGACGCTCGTGACATGCGGAAACCGCCCGCGAGCGAGACTGGCGCGGTGGACGCTCGTGACAGAAACCGAGACTGGCGCGGTGAGACGCTCGTGACATGCGGAAACCGCCCGCGAGCGAGACTGGCGCGGTGGACGCTCGTGACATGCGGAAACCGCCCGCGAGCGAGACTGGCGCGGTGGACGCTCGTGACATGCGGAAACCGCCCGCGAGCGAGACTGGCGCGGTGGACGCTCGTGACATGCGGAAACCGCCCGCGAGCGAGACTGGCGCGGTGGACGCTCGTGACATGCGGAAACCGCCCGCGAGCGAGACTGGCGCGGTGGACGCTCGTGACATGCGGAAACCGCCCGCGAGCGAGACTGGCGCGGTGGAGGCTCGTGACATGCGGAAACCGCACGCGAGCGAGACTGGCGCGGTGGACGCTCGTGACATGCGGAAACCGCCCGCGAGCGAGACTGGCGCGGTGGACGCTCGTGACAGGCGGAAACCGCCCGCGAGCGAGACTGGCGCGGTGGACGCTTGTGACACGCGGAAACTGCCCGCAAGCGAGACTGGCGCGGTGGACGCTCGTGACATGCGGAAACCGCCCGCGAGCGAGACTGGCGCGGTGGACGCTCGTGACATGCGGAAACCGCCCGCGAGCGAGACTGGCGCGGTGGACGCTCGTGACATGCGGAAACCGCTCGCGAGCGAGACTGGCGTGGTGGACGCTCGTGACATGCCGGCGAGCGAGACTGGCGCGGTGGAGGTGGACGCTCATGACATGCGGCAACCGCCACGTGCGCGGCTCCATGTGAACAGCCCGGCGCTCAAGGTACGCCATAATTGTCCTTTTTGCCGCACACCTGACCCGAACAAACGGTGCCAATGTGTTTCTAGGACTCAGAAGCTGTAGCCTCTTGGGGTTCGCCCTACTTATTTGGAAGCAGCCTGGAAGCACGTTGACATGAAGATGCTGAGCACACTCGGCCCAAACAAAAGGGCGCATGAACATCCGAACAGCTGACCCCGGTCTACGCAGATCGTGGTAACACTGTGTCTCAGACTTGTTTCGCCCACCAAGTGACCGAGGCTTGTCCACACCGAGCCCCCCGCAAAAGCGCAGCGCCGGCCCCGTCTCCTAAAGCAGAACCCAAGCATCAGAGATGCTTTTGGGAAAAAACAATTAGGACTCTGTTCGGATGTTCGTGCGCCCTTTTGTTTGGTCGAGTGTGCTCAGCATATTCATGTCAACGTGCTTCCAGGCTGCTTCCAAATAAGTAGGGCGAACCCCAAGAGGCCACAGACTCTGAAGAGAGGGTTCGTCCTAGAAACACATTGGCACCATTTGCTCGGGTCAGGTGTGCGGCAGAATAAGTAGGGCGAACCCCAAGAGGCCACAGACTCTAAAGTCCTAGAAACACATTGGCGCCATTTGCTCGGGTCAGGTGTGCGGCAAAAAGGACAATCTTGGCGCGCGGTGAACGCCGGGCTGTTCACATAGAGCCGTGCACGTGGCCTTCACAAACTTGCTTCGTAAGCTTGCTTGGATTCGCTGGTTTCTCCGCCGATTTTCCCATTCGCAACCAATTGCAACTGGTGACTTTGTGGAAAGGGCCGCGCACGCTGTCAATTGGATGCGTGTGGATGGCAAGTTGTGTGGAGACGGGGCCGGCGCTGCGCTTTTGCGGGGAGGCTCGGTGTGGACGATCCTCGGTCATTTGGTGGGTCTGACGTCGTTCCGAAACAAGTCTTAAAAAAACATTTTCAACGTGCTTCCAGGCTGCTTCCAAATAAGTAGGGCGAACCCCAAGAGGCCAGAGCTTCTCAAGAGAGGGTTCGTCCTAGAAACACATCGGCGCCATTTGTCTCGCTCGAGGGCGGTTTCCGCCTGTCACGAGCGTCCCCCGCGCCCGTCTCACTCGGGGGCGGTTTCTGCCTGTAGCGTCCCCCGCGCCCGTCTCGCTCGGGGGCGGTTTCGGCCTGTCACGAGCGTCCCCCGCGCCCGTCTCGCTCGGGGGCGGTTTCCGCTTGTCACGAGCGTCCACCGCGCCAGTCTCGCTGGCGGGCGGTTTCCACGAGCGTCCACCGCGCCAGTCTCGCTCCAGTCTCGCTCGGGGGCGGTTTCCCGGGGGCGGTTTCGGCCTGTCACGAGCGTCCCCCGCGCCCGTGTCGCTCGGGGGCGGTTTCGGCCTCTCACGAGCGTCCCCCACGCCAGTCTCGCTCGCGGGCGGTTTCCGCTTGTCACGAGCGTCCACCGCGCCAGTCTCGCTCGGGGGCGGTTTCGGCCTGTCACGACTGAACTGGCAATTGTTCATGTTTTTAAAGTTTTTTTTTGCATTTTGCATTTTTTCAGTTTTTCGCGGGCATTTGTTGCTCGATTTATGTCGCTGAGGTTGACTTTAGAGAAGTTAATTGTTTGGGTTTCAAGTTGTTTTTCGGTGGGAGGGGGGGGGCAGGACGGGACAATAATAATGCGCCTGTGTGCCCATTGTTGCGAAAGGCTTGATTCCTGCAGCATCGTTTTTCGCTCGGAACGGAATTATCTTTTTTCATCTCGTTTGTTGTTTGAGGGCTCGGTGGCTTGCCCCGCCCCACCCCCCCTCCTCCCAAGCCCATCAATGATTGACGTTGTTGCGTTTGCTTGCGCGGGTTCGGTGGCTTGCCCCGCCCGGCCCCCTTAAACAAATCCTTTCGCTGGTTTTGGCGCCATGCCCCATCCAGCAATAGGGTGCCCAGCTCCCCCTTCCTCCAAAGTGAAGCCCGCCAACGATTGAAGTTGTTGCATGTGCTTGTGCTTGCGGGTTCGGTGGCTTGCCCCGCCCGGCCCCTACGCCTTCTGCAAGCAAGAGGGAAGGCGTCTCAGGGCAAAAGAGTCTCACAGGAAAGCTGTGAGCTGACGAACGGACATGCGTGATGCGACGCAAGAGCCGCCCAAGTCGTATGTTTCTTGCGGATCATATTTTTCAAGCGGATAGATGTGTTTTTGCAGAGCAGATATGCTTGTTGCGGTGTGCGCTTGCGGGTTCGGTGGCTTGCCCCGCCCGGCGCCCACAATGACTTACGCTGGTTTCGGTGGCATGCCCCATCCAGCAGTAAGGATTCAGAAGGGGCGCTTCTGAAACCGCCGGCGCCCACAATGACTTACGCTGGTTTCGGTGGCATGCCCCATCCAGCAGTAAGGATTCAGAAGGGGCGCTTCTGAAACCGCCCTTTTCCGGAAGCGTTCTCAGAAAGGCTTTCGTGTGTAAGGGCGGCTCGAAAAACA
>CAUJNA010001101.1:0-105000 GCA_963377175.1 Effrenium voratum
GGCAGTTTCCCGAAAGTCAGCGAAGAGGCAATGTTGGGAGTCCACCCGTGGAAAGGGGGTGTTCCCCGAGACTAAACGCAGCTGGACCGCCCCCCTATGAATCAAGCGGTTTTTTTCCGTTTCATCTGGGTTTCCCATAAGGTAGCCAGCGGATCCCAGATCGGTCACCAGCATGCGAAACCGTCCTTTTGGTTATGAAAGGCTCGCAAGCCCGAGTTTACCCGAGATACAGGTCAACGGAATCACTGGGGTAGGTTTGCTCTTCCCAAGTGCAGGTCAGGAACTCCTGTTTGTTGATTTGAAGGAGCCCACCCGGGCCCAACCCCCTAAAAAAAGAAGAAGCAGAAACGGAAATGCCAGCCACTGGATATGTTGATTGGACACCTTCCGGCTCGCCCTGGAACCCCGGAGCAAGACCCCGCTACTTTTGACAGCAAATCAAAAGGGGTACGAGATTTTAATGGGAAAAGACCCCCGTGGTGAATATGTTTACTACATTTACATGGTGATGTCTGTCCATGGAGTAGCCACAATCCTTCTTTCCCATTGGGGGTCTGGGGTCTATGTTTTGGGCAGGACTTAGTGTCCCATAAAAGCCAAGGGACGAGTCCTAAGTTGCCCCTGTCCTTCACCAACCCCCCAACGACTTTTTTTTGGACAGCTTGCTTGGGGTTTCGGGACATTGAAGCCACCTAGATAGCCATAAGTTGCTCTTTTTTTTTTCAGCCGCTGTCGCTGGTTTTTGGATGGCAACGTTCCTGGGAAGAAGCGATGGCACCTGGCGATCCAGGACACATTTTGGGTGTGGAACTTGACGCGCCGAGCGCGCGGCGAAGGTCAGCGTCGCAAAAGTCCACCGACAAGCGCGGCGCGGAGCCCGAGCGGGAGCGAGCTCTCGGGGATAGCACGTACGAGCCTTTGCAGGACAAGGATGTACCCGGAGTCTCCTTCTGACCCTTTAAAAATGGGTCCATGACCCCATTATTTTTTGGGTAATGACCAACCATTTTAAACCATTTTAAAAGGGTCGGAAGGAGACTACAGGGAACCCACGACACCTTGCCCCAGCCTTTCGTACCAAACCAAGGGTGCCCATTTTTTCCCATGGCCACGTCGGCCGCTGGAAACTGGGAGCCCAAGACAACCATAGGGCCTTTGACCCAAAGACGGTTTCAGGCTTGCTTCCATTTGCTGAAGATGTTTGTTTTTGTTGCCGTGTTTGTTATCCTCCCTCCTTGGTTCTGAAGGGAACCACTGGACGTGTTGTTTTTTTCTCCAGAGGCTTAAAGGACATGGTTCTTAAATTTCGAGACGGGCGCCAACGGCATCCAAGGCCGCTGAGCCTGCGAGGCGATGGGGCGATTCGAAACGCGCCGCAGATGGTTTGCGTTGCGCCGCAAAACGGATCGGTGTTCGAGTCCCAAAAGGTTGCACCAGGGTGAAGAAATCCCTTTATTTGACCGTGGGTCAAAACCCTGTACCCCTGGTGAACATCAAAATAGCTGGCAAATGGATGTTCATCCACACCAAAATGGAGCCATATAGGTTATGCCCATGGCCAAATTTGGGTTCGTAGGGATGACGATCCGAGAACATCTTTTGCCCAACTGAAACCTCTGATGGTTGGATCCAATTACCTATACCCTAATTGGGGAGTCATCCAATTATTGTGTGGGGCAACACGCTTTGTTTTGTTTGGTGGGGCATCAGTATGCAATATGCACAAACATATCGATACATTCATGGAACAGGGATTCGCCAAGTTGTCTAAACTTCCTGGTATGGCGAGTAGGTAGTTTGAAGGACCTTTGTATTTTGTGCATTTCGCGGTGCGGCCTGTGAGAAGTTTAGACCCAGGACAAATGATGTTCCGGGTCGCCGCAATGCGGCTGATGGTCAGTAAGAAAGAGTGGCTCTGAACGGACAGTGTTCGCTAATCATAGGCTTTGTATCATGTGTGTTTGTGGTTCTTTCTTTTTTCATTCTCTCTCTCTTCCTCTCTATCTCCCTCTCTCCAGGTCCGTTCCAGTGACATCTTCAAATTTACCCTCCAAATGGCGGTTTACTTGAAAGACCCCCGAAAGTAGTTTTGGAAACCTCTCCCACCCATCAACTCCATTCTAACCATTTCATGCACAGCGCAGTTGTTGGGACCTGCTGGTCAGAATGTGGACTTGGGTGTATATATTTTTTAATGTACCCACAACAAAAACGTGGTGTTCCTTTTGGTTGTCCTTTAAACCATACAAATGTAACATTTCGAAATTGAACGGCCCCGGGCTCCCTCTCTAAGGGAACCACAGAGGAAAACCATCATTTGAGAGGGGGCCCGCTGAAAACAGCACACCCATGCTTGTTTGGATAGAAGTAGCGAGTTGAACGCTAAACTAAAAGTAAAATTCCGACGTAAGGTTTGCTTTGTGTGCCAGGAGCTGGTTGGTTTCAATGACACGTCCCAAGCCAATGTATGGGCCAGTGAATGAAATCGGATCCCACGCATGGCCCTAGATACCAGCACCCGGGTCCCAACTCCACAGCGCTTTTTCAACCATTTCCAAAACCCTGAGCAGGCTTCATAGTTACCTTTCTCTTGAACCGTACGCTTGAATCCAGGATATTGTTTGTGTCTTGCCGTTACAGTGCTTTGCATCTACGTCCTGGAGTTGTCTAACGTCCGGACAAAAGGGTGCCACAGATGATATGGGCCTTTGACTTTTCTCCGGGTTGTCGCAGTTGGAACAGGGATCCTTTCTCTTAAGCTACTCCTCCGGGGATGATAGCTTGATGGAGCCAGAAGATTGTCAACCTCTCATGTCCCGAATTGGTGCCTTTCCTCCCTTTGCATAGTCTTTCGGACAGATCCCACCACGCCTGCCAGAGCAAGTCCAGCCCTGAAATTGTGAGGTGCAAGGTACCTTTTTGTGAGTTGGGACGGGGAATAGCCAGTACAGCATGCCTTAGATGTAGGGTCTCCTCCAATATTTACATTGTAGGCTATACTAAACATGGAACGGAGTCAAGCAATACTTGTTTCCCGTGTGTGATAGCACCGACATGCGTTGAGAGTTCAAGTCCCAACGTCTCACCGTCGTTTCACCGTCGTTTTGAGCTGCCGATCAGAAAGCAGCGTGTCACATCAGCGAGCCTGGGGGCCTTGTGTATGATTGAGTAGGTCCCCCAACTAGGTGCCCTTCTCTACCCTTTTTTGGTTGGGCGAGTTCCCCTACTAAAATAGACTACGGAAAAAGTTGGTACCCTTATTCTAACGTCTCTACTGGACATTAGGTACCCCACCCGAACCCGAACCCGAACCCGAACCCGAACCCGAACCCGAACCCGAACCCCCCCCCCCACCAAGAACCCGGCCCCGAACCCGAACCCGAACCCGAACCCGAACATTAAAGTTGGATCACTTGTATCACAAGCAGGACTGGTCCACGCGGTTTCGGGGATTTCAGCCATGCCGCATGAGCCGCAATCAATAACCGATTCAGGTAGATGCAGGGTTGTAAAGGACAAACAATCCACAGCCAGAATTCGGCGCTGCCGTCCTCTGATAGTTCTTGACATGGTGGGTAGTGTTTCGGAGACATTAGTAGGGTTTGATTGTGAGTTATGTCGGATGGTTTGCGCTAGAGGTGCTTTCCATCGGCTGAGCCATTGGCAGGGCGTTCCGGATGGCTCGCGCGAGCTTCCTGGTCACTGGAGGGTAATTACTCTTTTTGGCATGGCTTAAAGGAACACCACCTATAGTTTGTAGATCCTCGCATGACATACACCCAGAGTAGTTCACGAGATCATCGGAAAAAATAGAACGACAAACGGCAAGTGGCACTACCAGTACGTCTGAGACTGGATTAGAACCCGTAAAAACCGACCAATGGGCTTTAGCATCATGCTCTCCAAGCCCAGATGCCAAGCGCCTCAATCGGGGGAGTATTCAATCTTGGTGTTGGACAGGGAAGCAGAAATTTGTTTGTGAGGAAACTCTTTTTTTTTGGCCGCTTCCTTGCCGTCGCTGTTTCTTCGTTCTTTTCTAGGTCCGCCAGTAGTGCCCTTTTACCTTTTTTGGGGGGGAGGCTTCCCCTACTAAAATAGACTACAGAAAAAGGGGTACCCTATTTCTAACCTCTCTACTGGAGGACCTAGTTTTTTTCGAGACATCTGGCATTCTGTGGGGTTCGACTGAGTTTGCCAAATCCACCATCGCACCGGAGCCATCCAGCCATTTGCATGCGTAGCCAGTTGTACCCTTTGTAGTGGCGCCACTGATCAAATGCTCAGGCGTGCGCCTTTTGTTGCTGCTCAGCTCACGCATGGCAGACTCGATCGCTGCGGTCTGCAGAGTGATGCTCGTGGTGTTGCTAGCTTACTGCTTGCCAAATGCCACATAAATCTCGACCAGATCAGCAAGCAGTCTCTTATGGCTTGTCTTTGTGGTCTGCCGTGAAGAGACCACAGGCTTCTAAAGTCGTGGGTAATTTTGTTGTAAAGATTTCGCGCGAAGGTTGGTTGAACAGCGATTGATTCATGAAACTTCATGCAACTGCCCACTTCCCGAACCCGGCCCCGAACCCGAACCCGAACCCCCCCCCCCCCGGGGCGGAGGTTCGGTTAGGGGTTAGCCGGGGTACACTCAAAACTAAACAGGAGGGGCAAACCGCACGTTTTGGTACCCATGTTTCCACTGACCAGGGCTTGCCCCATTTTTGGTAACGGGACTAATGAGACACAGCCAAATCACCCAAGAAAAGTTACCCAACGAGGACACCCCCTCAAATGTCATTGTCACCCGCCTCTGAGCCGACTGAGCCTCTCGTGTCACTCCCGAACCCGTGGTTCCGGGGTTCCGGGGCCACCAGCAATCCGGTTCCTTTGCTTTTCTTAGATGATTCTTGTTGGCTTCGTGGCTGTGTCCGAGTTTCCACAAGTCAAGCATTCAGCAGGGGATCTCAGGGCCCAGTTTTGTGATGACCCCATTCACCTACTAGGAGAGAGGGCTACAAGCCTCTAAGGCCCGGATCTGACCTTTGTTTTGACCGGGGGTCGGGTTCTGACCCTTTGGGAAAGGAGACATGTTTTTGCAAGGGGTGAAACTGCAACACATGGCTGTCCTTTTGATGGGTTAGCTTTTGGCTAGAACTAGATGGGTTCCACTGGTTTAGATGGGTCTTAGAAATCATTTACCAGGACACCCATCGATTTTAAGTCAGAAATGGGGCAGCTATGCTACCTTCGGGTATGCCTACGGCACTTCTTTTCCTGCCACTTTGCTCCTTAAGCCTTGAAAAAAAGCGTTAAGAACTTGGAATGCTTGAGCGACACCGTTGCCTTCGGAGCTGCAACACCAAACATGGGTGTGTCATGTCTTTCTTTGGGGGGGGGAAACCCCCTTTTGGTTGGTTTTATCAGTTAAAGGGAAGCCCAACAAGGAAACCACACATTTTGGGGGTGGTTCCCCCCTTTCAAGACAAGCCCATGGCTATACATTTCAATAGGGAAGCACCTCGTGTGACAAATGTGGCCATGCTGATGTCCACCAAAGGGTGCGGGACCCAATAAGAACTGACAATCTGTCATTGGCATTCTACTACTTCCAGGTCCCCCAGTAGCGTCCTTTTACTCTTTTTCGGGGAGGGTTCCCCTACTAAAATAGACTACAGAAAAAAGAGGGCACTCTTATTCTAACCTCTTTAGTGGAGGACCTGGGCTTCTTTGGGGAGTAAATGGAGGGAGAACCCTACATGTGGCACATGTAGAAAGTGAAGCACACCAGTTGCTGTGTGGACTTGTGAAACCGGCGTGCACAGTGCCCCGCCTTTTGGCTCGGGGCAGGGATTAGGAGAGGCCCAGTCGCCCGCACGTCCAGTGAATTCATGTCAGAAGCTCCAGCAATGCGCAGCTTTGGGGCAGCTGCAAAAACCTTTCTCCGAAAGGCAAACCTGTGTCAGCAGTTGAATTCTTGGCTCTCGGAGCCACGAGACCGAAGTCTCTTCCCTGTCTATTAGAATCAGGATCTGAACTTGTTTCCCTTTACCACTGCAATGAGAGGGCAGACACCACACTCACTGGATGATTGCACTCCCTGAATTCCTTTTCGGACTTTCGTCACTTGTTGGATTTGGTTGCTATTTTGGTGGCAAACATTTTTGGTTTGGTACCACTTTTTTTTGGTCAGTCCACTCAGGTGAGCAGTCTCTCCGAGGCACAAACTGCAAGACACTTCACCAGACCTTTCCGACTCGATGCCTTGCCTCGCCAACTTGTGGTCACCGGAGGAGCACAAGTACCGTATCCGCCTCCCCCGGTTTCCCCCCCAAAAAACATGTGCCTCACAAAAGGCCGGGTTCGGAATTCGGCCCCAAACAAATAAAAGAGTGCGGGTTTCCATTTAAAGCCAGCCAACAAAAAGGGTACCCTCAAAAAAGACACCCATGAGGCCATATCACCTGCTTTTATTTTGGGGGGAAACCAGGAGAAGGATGGTTGGGGGCGAGGAGGGTGGGATCCTATGAATACTTGTATTCCGGGCAAATTGTGCATTTGTGGTCGACGTAGGCGTCCTTGTGTGGTAAATATATCACAAGATCATGTCCCTCGTAGGAGCAAAATGCGAAGATAGCCACACCACATTCAGATCCACGACAGGGGGGGGTCTCTTTTGAGGGTGCCCCTGGAGTTGTTTTGAAGGGAAACCACAAGGACACTCACTTTTTTTGTGGGTATTGCAAGAGGCACCCACATGCATACATTGCATAATATGGTGATGGGATAATCCTGTGCGAGGTATCATCCATAGAATGTTCGCCCATAGGATAGTCCTTTGTAGGCAGGTTTGGTACGTGTGATTATCCCAACTGGCAGTTTTGTGCCCAGGTGGTTCTACCATCTGCTTCCATGAGGGTTATAGCAAGGGCTGTATGAACCTTCTCCAACAACTGCTTTTGCCCATTTCCAAAGTTCCAAGTACTATGGGAAAAGCCGTGGTTGGGGGTGCTGGTTGATGCAATGTTGACCCAGGATCCAAGTAGGGCCCCTCCAAAAGTGGTCTGAATCCCCACTGAAAGGAATTGAATACCCCAATCAACACCAACCTTTTTTTTGTTTTAATCCAGGGTCAAAATTGTGCATCGGAATATGTACTGGGCGGCGTGTTTGTGATTGTTTTTGTCAACTTCTAGTGATTCTAGTGTAGCATGCATTTCACAACCTTGCTTGAACACAGTCCGCGTCTCCAACGGTTCTGTCCGTGAAAAGCATGTTCTTCTTCGAGTCGCAGGAATCTTTTGGAGATCTGTGCACCTTCTCTTCCACTCACATAGCACCGGGAGGGTACCTAAAAAGCAATGTCCTCTCAAACGACGACCCCCCCCCCCCGGTCAGCTTCCGTGTAAGTGAGTGGAAGGGTTTGTTCCTGGTGGTCTTTAGAACATCACTGCCTGGAAGTACCAGTTTCATGTGAGTTTCCTTCCTAGGCAGGACGTTGTTAGGTTAGACATATGGAGAACCGTGTGTGTTTCGGAGGGAAATGGAAATGCCTGGCAAACATATTATTTCGTTGGTGGCTCCTGAAGCAAATGGAGGTAGCTACAACTCGTAAGTATTCTCCCCACCCCCCCCCAGAGTTTGAGGGACATACAGGGCCTTCTGCAGATGGACGACCACCTTAGTACAAGTAAGCTGTGGTTGATATCCTCCTCCGTTAATAAGTTAGTGTGATGTACGTACCCTACATATAATCCACTTTGGGGACCCAGTAACTGAGGAGGTCCACTCACACAGAACCCACCAGGGACCCGGTCGATTGGAGGGCTTGTCTCAAAAGAAATTTGGGAACACCCGGCGACCGGCACCGGCACCGAGCTCCAGGAGCATTTCTGTACCTGGGCTCCGGTAGGCGGGCTGACTCCGGACTCCGCCCGAAAGCCGCAATGAACACCGGGGGAAATCAAGGTTTTCCCAGCTGCCCAGTGGGTTGCTTCCATTGTTCAACTTTTTTCTGGGGGTTTTGAAGTCAAGTCAACTTCAGCACCTTCAACTTAGAAAAGTCAACTTCTTGGGTTTCCCCCTTTAAAGTCGACCAACCAAAAAATTGGCTGCCGATCCTTTTTTGCCCATGGCATCTGCAACTGCAAGGAATCGGTCCCAGCCAATGCGGCAAGAAGCCCTCGGATTTGCTCGTACTTGGTTTTTGGGTGTGCCAGGTTTGGATTATGACGCAAATTGGGCCCATTGGCAATTAGGCCCATGTTTTTTTTACAGCAGCCAAGAACCGGAAGGGGGGAGCTTTGATTTGAGAAAGCAACGAAGTACGGGTGAAGACTGGAGCAACCTGAGCGCAGGCTTGCCAAAGCATAGAGGCGCCATGGGCCCCGTCGCAAGCCGAATTCACGGAGCCTCGGAAGCCGCAACGTTGAGGGGTCCGAACCAAATGTTCCAAAGGCGCAGATTACACGCAGAGCCTTCAGGGCTTGGCGTCAGGCTAAAAACGTAACCCGCTGTGTAATGTTCCTTTTTGGAAGTGCTCAAAGCGGCTCAAAGACTGCCTGGCCTTTAAGCCTATCGGCAAGATATCGAATGACATGATGTTTGGTCAAGAGTTCCGACTGGGGGAGGACACGACCGTTGGAGCTGTTGCACCTGGCTGGTTGGTGAGCACCTAGGATTATATTGGTCAACAGGCCGTTTCACCCAGGGCCCCAATGAAAGGGTCGGCAAGTGCAGCAAGGGATCTTGTCGGTTTTAGATGGTGTCAGATAAATCAAGCCGGTAGGCCTTGCATGGCTTGCCTGGTTACCACTGGGTTTGTATAGGCACCCTTTTCGGAGGTGGGACACCAAGAGAAATAACAAAACCCTCAAACCATGTTCCGAATACCCCTTCTAGGTCCGCCAGTGCCCTTATCTGCCCTTTTTTGGGGGAGGGTTCCCCTACTCAAACAGACTGCACAAAAAAGTTGGTACCAACTTATTCTAGCCTCTCTACTGCATGACCTAGTATATGTATATGTATATTGATATATATATATATATATATATATATGTATATGTATATTGAAATATATATATATATATATATATATGTGGTACCCCCCCTCCCATATGCGTGTTCCCTTGATAGGCCCAGGAAAGTCGCAGCGCCCCAAAACCCTGGGACATGTCGTCTTTTTCCGCTGGTTTTCCCCGCTAATCATGCCATGCAAAGGAATTCCCTTTTTGGTCCCCCCATTGGTGGTTTTTTCTTCTCCGCAGTTGAAACGAAATTCTGCAAAGGGGTGTCTGCGAAGGTGGTTGTTCTTTCCTCCCATTGGTTGTTTTCTGCAAAGGTTTTCCCCGTGGTCTCGCCTTGCGTTCATTGAACTTCAGGTCCCGGGCGAGGCCGAGGGCTGCAGCACTTCTTCGGCACGGACGCCCACGCATCCGGATTTCGCGACCGGTCGCGGGTTGGTCGCGGGGGGCCTCTCATCTGTTTACTTCCCCAGAATTGGCTCCCCTTGTTTTTTTTTTTTTTGCTTTTTGGGGTCCCTTTGTTTTCCACTAAGCAGGCCTTTGAATTTTTGCTGGGGTCCAAATTAATTCCAGCCTAGTTTAATGTCTAGGTCCCTTAAATGGAGTACCACGATGTTGCACCTGGCCGAAGGGGGCCAATGGGGTGATTGTTTTGAGGCTATGCTTTGGGAAACCCCACTAGGTCCCCCCCAGCAATTGGTGCCCGACCTCTCACCCCTTTTTTGGTTGGGAGGGCTCCTCTACGAATATAGGCTACAGCAAAAGGGGTACCCTTAGTCTAACCTCTCCACTGGAGGACCTAGATGTTGACCCCGGATCCAAGTACCCGAACCTTTTTTGAACTGGCTTCCTGAGTTCTTGGCCTGGTTTGGACCATTTTAGTGGCAAACAACCAGTTTATACACTTTTTCGGACCAATCCACTTGAGAAGCAAGTTTTTTCTTGGGGTGGGAGCTTCTCCAATGGTGGTCTGAAAAGCAATTGGACACCCGTCTATTGAGAAGTGGGGTTTAATCCGAGGGTTCCATCAGCTCGAGTGGATTTGGGAAAAACCTGACCTGTTTGTTTTTTCTTCTTTTTTTTCTTCTTTTTTTTTTAATGATTTGGCAACCCAAAAGGTGATAACCTTTCATTTCGTCCGACCTGAGCTTTGTTGATTGCTTTGTTGATTGTCTTCTTGTGTTCCTGGCGTGCTGCTTGGTGCTGTTTGTGTTGCCCTATTTGGCAGTGGAAAAGTGTCTCAGATATTCGGAGATACCCTGGTCAAAGATGATGAGCTCCATGCTGAGATGTTATACTGTCCTACTTTAGGGGTGCGTTGCAAAGCGAGTAGGTCGTTGGTGACTGTTCGGTTACAACCCACTCTTAAGTCCCCATATAATAATTGTCGGTTAGGCATGTCAGGTTTTGCCCATGAGGGTTTCCTGGGAGACAAATCAACCACATGATGTGCATCTCCGTTGCCAAGCGCCATGGGGTGCATGCTTTGCACAAATCCATGCTTTCAGGGGGAGTTGTTCGTTGGTGCCGAGGCAGCTTCGCTGAAAGTGCTGACGACCACAAGCACCATGATTCTGCAGATCATGTGGTCAGCGGTAAAGGCAGGGGTTGCTTTCCACTGACATATGGGTTTGTCTCAACATAGGGGAACTGGGTAGTGATCTTCAGTATTTCCCTATAAAACAACCCCGAATGGGTACCGTGACATGAAACCGAAAGGAACCTAGAGCATTTGTTTTTTTCCGTTTGTTTTTGCGGGGGCCAGGCATGCGACATCCATTAGCATGCACTGTCCCTTGCTTTGCCCCTTCAACAACAAACGAGCAGCACCCAAAAACCCTGGCCATTTTTAGCACGCGTCGGGCGGATACCCGTTTGCGCGCGCATTTTGGATGTGTGCAGTTTCTGGACAGCATATGCCAAGGTGTTTTGATTGTGCTGGCAAAATGGAGCTTCCCGAGGTGGACCAAGTAACACGTGAAGCATGACTTGATCAATTGCAGCTAAACCTTGGCAGTCGCGGCTCCTAGATCGTGCCTATGCGGACTCCCCAGACCTCGTGTCAAGTCATGTAAGAGCAAAGCAGCTGTGAAGATAACTCTTGAGCGGGCGCGCGTATCATTTGGCAGGCATGTGTGCGGTGCTGAACGTGTTCTCTTGAGCGGGCGCGCTTATCGCCTGCCAGGCGTGTGTGTGCAGTGTTGAGCGTGAGCGGGTACGCTTATGACTTGCGAGTGTGTCCAGTGCTGAACATGTCCTCTTCAGCAGGTTCGCTTCTCATTCGGCAGGCGGGCGCAGCGCCGCACGTTGTCTTGAGCGGGTACGCCGCTTACCGTTTGCCAGGCAGGTGTTCAGGCCTGCGCTATTGAGCGTATGCTCTTGAGCCGGTACGCTTATGATTTGCGAGTGTGAGCAGTGCTGAACGTGCGCTCTGAGCGTGTGCTCTTCAGCACGTGCGCTTCTCATTTGGCAGGCGTGCGTGCAGTGCTGAACGTGTTCTCTTGAACGGGCGCGCTCATCGTTTGCCAGGCATGTGTGCAGTGTTGCGATCCTGCCATTGGGCGTGTCCTTTTTCAGCGGGTGCGCTTATGATTGCGCTCTTGGGCGGGTGTGCTTATCATGTGGCAGGCATGTGTGCAGTGCTCGGCTTGTGCTTTTGAGCGGGCGTGCGTATGATATCCTTAAGAGTCGTGCAGGCGAATACCTTTTCTGGCTTCTGTCTCACCAAGGACTATAGTATGGCATGGTTGGGTCTGTCTTGACATGAACCCACTGTTTTGGTGGCTTCTTTTTGGCTTCCCTACCAAAGAACTGCATACAAAAAGATGCCCGTGGCCGAAATTATCCCAATGTTGGGTCAGACAGCCACAGGTTATTTTTAAAGCAACCTCTGACGTTGGTATTAGATGTTTCTTTCTGCAAGCCTGTTGGGCAGGCACTCAGCTGCACTTTTGCTGACTCCAAAACGAGGCTCCGACGCTGACGGGTTCCATCTTGCCCCTAAAGCCAGGCAAAGGAGAAGCCAAGGCGAGCGAGACAGGCACAGCTCAGCGCCATGTTGGTGAAGGGACGGGCTGTCGGAGCCACTGAAGAAGCTTAGCAGCTTTCGACTTGTGGAGTTTTAGACGTCCATGTGCGTTTCAGAATATGTTGTATTCCTTGTTTGCTTCAAATTGGATCTAGGACTGCAGTTTGTTCTGCCAGGGGACGTATGCAAAGAGAGGTTGGAGGGATGTGTGCCATATCCCACCAAATATGAACCGCTAAGTTGAGCGGAAATGAATATGAAAAAACATGTAGCCAGATTGTTCTCCTTGCACGCATATAGTGTGACATTTTGCTGGCTTTTCTGAAGGTAGATCGGGAATACGCGATGCCAAAGTATATCGGGCTGAATAGTTGACCTACTAGTTTGTTTTTTGATCATGACTTAACTTGGATTCAAAGTACTCTCCGAGAAAAAATCAGAAAAAAAACAACAACTTGGCACTGCTTGTTTTAGGCGCACCATACTTGCCCTCAGTCATCCACCTGTGCGAAACTTATTTGAAATTGGCCCAAGGGGTGATGCTTAAAACTACCACACAGGGAAATACCCTCCCTCCCACTAGCAAGGCACCTGACAGAGACCCGGTCCCTTCAAGAGGAAGTTGATCTTCCAGGTGTCCTCCCGCAGGTCGCTATGCTTGTGGGAGGAAAGGTATACCTAAAGGGGCAGGGTACTTAGTAAGTGCTTAGCAAGCCTGGTTATCACCCACTGGCCATGGTGAGAAGTTTCCTATAGCCAGGCTCTAACCACTTGCTAAGTACCCGTAGGGATTTATGTGAGCCACAATCAAAACCCGGGTAGATGAAGGTTAGTAAGGGGCAGTCCCAGCCAGAAATAGTTGCGAGTATCCGCCTTCTTGATTCTTGAAGCATGGTTCTGGGATTACGACATTTTAATGCCGGGTTTTGATTGTGACCCATGTCTTGTGGCCCACGGAAAAAAACCGCCGTTTCGCAAAAGAATGCCATTTTGATACTATGACCCCAAAATTACAAGTACAATGGAGACTCCAGGTGGTTAGTAAGCCTGTCTTTTAGCCCATTGCTCGCCTCGGAGGTGCTGTCAGCAAGCACGAGGAGCATGAGGTGAAGCGCGCCGAGGGCCCCTCGCCAAGCACGAAAGCAGCAGGGGGTCGAAGAAGCTGGCGCCAGCTTTCCAAGGGAGGTGGGATGTGCCCTTTATGGAGGGCACAGAAGACTCGTTGGCATAGGTGTCCTTTTTAGATTGGTTTGATTAAAAATATAAGGCACTGGTTTAGATGGATTTTGTTCTATTGACCAGGGCCATCTATTATTCCAAAAGGACACCTATGCTCGTTTGGGATGATGCTTTTCTGCGCTTTTTGTTTTTTGCAATCTTGCAGGGTCTATGTGTTTCGTTGAAGCAATATTGCGTCTTTGCCCTGGACGAACATCTTGGGAGTCGCAAGTGTTTGGCTTGATTGAAAGGGAATTCAAAGGGCTCGGGGTCCCGACTGGGTACCTTTTCGCGCAATTCTCAGGTCTCATTGAACCCCTGAACGCCCAGGACCCAACCAATTTTGGGGGGTTCAACCTCACGGGGTGCAAAAAGCTCAGCTTCCCTAGCAATGTTCTAGCAGAGGCTTCTCGACAGAATGCACTTCCAAGAGCTGTACGCCCTACGAAGCCCAGAATATCCTGACTAGTCAGTTCATGGAGGAAAACAGCAGCACTCTTTTGGAGTGTCGAGTTGAAGGAGTTGGCGGTGCCAGATCAAGGGGTGGAACTTGCGTTCCCATATACTTTTTCAGAAGGTATCCCTCGACGAGGTGATACGGTTGCGGAGCACAGGGAGGCACCCGGAGTGCCAATGATACTTTAGAGCCTCCGGCTCAGTCCGCCGACATTGACCTCTCCCTTTTCTCCGTTTCCCATCTGCGCATCATACCAGCTGCGCTAATTCTAAAAAACAAAGCAACTGTCTGACGCAGAAAGTTCGTGGAGGTCATGAAAAGTTGACTCCCTGCTTTTGTTATTGCCGCAACAGTTGCTTGGTACGAAGGGCATGCATGGGTCAGCCTTGGCGTACGATCGGAGCACCTGTGGCCAAGGCCCGGAGTATAGCTTGCGTCCGCGGCAACGGCCCGGAGCAAGCGCGCAAGGTTCCGTAGCTGCTCCGGAGGCACGCAGAGTCTGTGGCCACGGTCCGGACAAAATTCGTGCATCTGCGGGCACGGCCCGGAGCAAGCGCGACAGGTTCCGCGGCTTTCGTGTCTGCGGCCACGGCCCGGACCGAAGCAGGTCGTGCGCGCCAACGGCATCTTGCGTCCGCGGCCACGGCCCGGAGCAAGCGCGCCAGGTTCCGTAGCTGCTCCGGAGGCACGCAGAGTCTGTGGCCACGGTCCGGACAAAATTCGTGCATCTGCGGGCACGGCCCGGAGCAAGCGCGACAGGTTCCGCGGGTTTCGTGTCTGCGGCCACGGCCCGGACCGAAGCAGGACGTGCGCGCCAACGGCATCTAAGCGCGCCAGGTTCCGTAGCTGCTCCGGAGGCACGCAGAGCGGTATTCGTGTCTGTGGCCACGGCCCAGACCGAAGCAGGATGTGTTGCGTCTGCGGCCACGGCCCGGAGCAAGCGCGCCAGGTTCCGTAGCTGCTCCGGAGGCACGCAGAGCGGTATTCGTGTCTGCGGCCACGGCCCGGGCCGGGAGTCTTGCATCTGCGGGCGCGGCGCGGAGCAAGCGGGCCAGGCCCCGTAGCTGCTCGGGAGGCACGCAGAGCGGGCTTCGTGTCTGTGGCCACGGCCCGGACCGAAGCAGGACGTGCGCGCCAAGGAAATCTTGCGTCACAGGCGGGAACTGGGATTGGCTGCACGCACGGCGTGCGGCCGGTCGACTGCAGCGTGGACGCTCGGCGTGGCGGGCGGGCGGCTCATCTTCCTGGACGTGGGGAGCGCTCTGCGCGCCGGACTGGACGGGGTAGTCCGCGAGTCGTCGTGCTGCCAAGGCCGCACGCGTGCAGGGCTTCGCTCGGGGGCTCTCGGCGTGCGCGGTATGTCAGTCTGGGCAAGGGGGCTTGCGCTTGCTCCTCGCTCCAACGCGTCGAGGCTGCAGCGAGGGGAAAAAAAGCGCCATTATGTTAAGAGGAACAGGACCAGAGACGGGACAGCCGCCGCTTGCATCTCTCCGTGGCTCAAGCAGGGCCGTAGGAAGCAAGAAACGTCGCACCACAGGCTTGTAGTGGACCATGGACCAGGAGAGAGCGGCGGCAGCAATGCGGGAGCTGCTGAGGTGTAGCGACGTGGCCTGCCAGGCTCGCAAGTCAGGGTTGTCTGGGATGACCTGCTAGCGAAAATCAGAGACATGTCGCCAGAAGACCGGCAACAGCTTGGAGTCAGCAAGGAGGAGTTGGACTGTGCTGACCAATTGCTCAGCAAGGTATGGGAGCGCTCACGCGATCTGAAGCTGCGTCGCACTGCGTATGTGACTTTGAGGCAGGAGAACCCTCCAGAGTCCATTCTTTCATTTGCGGATCTTGAGGCAGCCTGGGCTCGTGTGGAGAGCCGCCTGGGCACGGCGCCAAGGGGCAGCGCGGACGCGGAGAACTGAAGCTGGGCTGCGGCTGCTTGTGTACAGTTGCGACGTGTTTTTTTGTTTTTGTTTAAAGCACAGGCTTTGAGCTTGCAGGTCAACGTCTGCTCCGTAGAAAGTGGGGAGGTAGGCTGTGGGCGGCAAGAGCAGAATGCAACGAGGGGTAGCTGTTGTCGAAACATGTCTGAGACTGAAATTGCATCCGGGGCACGTCAGCTCAAACCCGGCAGCGTGAGGCAGGGTGCAGCCCTGTCAAGATGTCTGTGGGATGGAACATGGACGCGGACGTGTTAGCAGAGCTACGCGCGCTAGGGCTCGAGGTTGGGGAAGGGTCCTCGCACGGGGAGAACAATTGCCTTGTGGACAGCATGCTGCAATGTCTAGCTGCAGCTGATGTGCTTCCAGAAGAAGTACTGCTTTGGAGACGCGGCAAGCAATGTGTGCGGCGGCCCGAGCGAGACTGGTGGCGCAGGCGGACGTCAGGCTGCGCCCACAGCGGCTGGATGCGTGCGGTGCGCGGGACAGTAGAGCGACTGCAGCGGAGCACGAGTGTGCATACCTGCAGCATCACGTGCACGCAGAGCCCGTGCTGCGGAGCATCATGGCGGACTGTGGCAAGGTGGAGTGGCCGGACATAGAGCTCACAGTGTATGCAGCGGGGGACGCCGTACACCGGTGCCCAGACCGAGTAGTGTTAGCAGGCGCTGGACAGCCTGCGGAGAAGCTCCGGCTAAGTTTGTTCAGTCGCACGGATGCAGACGGCAACGGGTGGCACTATGACCCGCTTTTCTTCGAAGGCAGAGTCAGTGTTCGCGTTGCAGAGCTGGACGTTGTGGAGGAGGCGGCCACTGCGTTCGAGCGCGCAGAAGCTGCAGGAGGCGAAGCAGGAGAGAACGAGGCGGTTGTCAGCCTGGGCATGGGCGTGCGCAGGGACAGTGGAGACCAAAGGCAGGCGCTGGAGGAAGCTGTGGAGGACACTGTCGCTGGGAGGATGATCTCCATGTCGGAATTTGCGGGCAAGCATTGCGGGCGCATCGTCTGCGCGTTTCGCGGGTGTGAGTACACGTGTGCCACGGCGGACGTGCTGGATGCGCACCTGCGAGAAGCACATGCGGGCGACTTGGCGGCGGCTGTGGCGGCTCGGTCGCGCTTGAAGGGGGTCAGCAGCGAGGCGCACCTGGCGGTGTACCGGCTGTGCTTGCAGGAGCTGGCGCGCAGGTCGCCCCCACAGGCGAGCGCACGCCAAGATCGCACCTGCTTGCGCAGCTACTGCGATCAAGTGCGCACGGCCCGGACGCTCATGTGCTTTGTGTGCGCGTGCCGATTTGCGGGCGTGGAAGAGGAGACGGATCAGGATATTCAGCGGTACCGCGTAGCGGACATGCGCGGTTTGCTGGAACTGCTCTCGTTCACGACGTACATGGAGAAGTATGGCAATCTTTGGCCGAGCGGGCCAGACTTGCGCGGCAACGAGGCTGCGTTCCGTGAGTGGCTCAGAGGGTTCGAGGGCACGCCTCTGTTGTGCTGTCCGGAAGACGTAGATTGCGCAGCGCACGACGCGCGGATGGGTGCGGGAGAGCTCTGCCCAGCGTGCAGCATCCCGATTTGCTCCGTGTGTGTCCAAGACTGGCGCGCATCGAGGGGCTCGCTTCCAGCTGCAGCGTTGTCCAACGACATGTGGACGGGGTACTTGCCTGTGGAGATCTACACCCAGGCGGCCACGGTGTGCGAACTGATTGCAGCCTCGCCGTGCCTCACCGGCATGTTTTGTTTCTCCCTAGAGTACCACCGTGCAAGCAGCGTCTACGACGCGACGGCGTACATGCCTCGCCACCGGCTCGGGGCGCGCGGCAATGTGACGTCGTATCCACTGCCCTGGCTCGACCTCTTAGCGCAGCTCGGTAGCATGGAAGCTGGCAACAGCGTGGCGCTGCCGAGGACTGGCGTGGAGCTCGCAGAGACGGTGCAAGTCTTACTGCGGACAGGTGGTGGGCTAGGGGAGGCGGACGCAGGGAGATTCTTGCATCAGGCACGGGTTCGGCGGGCCGTAGTGCTGGCCTTGATCCGCGGAGCTGTGGCGCGGAAGCACACTGCGTATGCAAACGTGGACTTGGACGCGGCCATGACTCGGGCTGCAGGTCTGCCGGAGGACGGGGTGCCTCCGGAAATCGTGCGGCTGCTGGACCCGGATCGGAACATCAGTCGCCTGCGTCCGCAGAAAGCGGCAACGCCCGCCGATGGGTGTCACCTGGAAGCGGAAGACGCGGCGCGGCAGCTGGCAGATGTGCGCCCCCACGCAGTGCTGCTTGAAAACAGCAGCGCATTGGAGGAGGATGCCGTCGCGCAGGACATCGCGGCCTGGCGACACTTTGACACGCAGCTTCGATGGGGGACAGAGCCGCCCGATGCAGCGGTGACTGTAACCGCGGGGTCGCAGCTGGTCGATCAGTTCAAGCCGCTGTATTTCGGTGTCGCTTTTGCGTTTTGCTTCAGTTACTGCATAGGCTTGCCCGACTTGGTGCATCACGGCACAACGACGCGGTACAGGCGGGAAGCGTCGGCGCCAATCATCGACTTCCCGCGCTGGGCTCGCGCTGTGAGTCGACGTGCAGAAAGCCAATTTGCGCGCGACTGGCTGCTACTGTTTGCGCTGTGGAACTACAGTTTTCGCGTGCAAGTGAACGCGAGCCGTGGATTGGTTGCGTACGTGCCTCGTGGGCTGCCCAGCCTGACAAGTGAGGAGCTGACGGAGGGCGCCGTCGCGCTGTGCAAGGCCTTGCGCGGTCAGTACCGCGCAGGGCCGGACGCGCCGCTGCAGCCGGTTGCTGGGGACGTCTCGAAGCTGCACATGGTGCCGGAGCTTCCTCGCGCCGCGCGCGTTCTGCTGCAAAACGTGCAACACGTATCAGCGAAGATTCCAGGCACCGTGGAGGTGAGGAAGCTCATGCGACACGAGACGCACGCGTACCGCATCATTTACGGGGAGCCAATCTTCGTAACAATCAGTCCAAACGAGCGGGACAACTTGCTGAGTGTGCGACTGTTTCGTTGTCGAAAGAGCGACCCTGTCGTGGAAGCGGACGAGGACGCGCGGCAGTGGGGCGGAGAACGCCAGCCTGTGCTGGGCACAGCTGTGACAGAGGCAACGGCAGGCTCGCTGCCTGCCTTTGAAGCACGGCGTCACCTGGCGGCGGCGGACCCGCTGTCAGTGGTGGAGGCCTTTCACTTGCAACTGCGGCTGTGTCTGCGACACTTGTTTGGCATCAACATCTGCAAGAACTGCCCGCGATGCAACTGCATGTCCGAAGACGGCAGCGTCGCATCCTTGCGCCTCGGAATTTTCGGGCGAGTTACAGCGGTGTATGCGGCGCTGGAACACCAGAAAGCCGGCGGCTTGCACGCGCACATGCAAGTCTTCGCGGAGAATCTTCACCAAGTCACGCCCTTGCACGAAATCTGGAACCGGCTGGAGAAGGAAGCCAGCGCGCCGATGGTGCAGCGATATCTGGCGTTCAAGGCACACGTGTGCAAAGAAACCTACGACGACCTGGCCACGCAGCAGCAGCGTGCGCACGAGGTCGAGGCAGCGTGGCCGGAGCATGCCCGCAACCCGGCGCTCGTGTCCATGCCGACGTATCTGCTGGATGGGGACGCGAGCGACGCGTATTGGGCTGAAGCGTTCCGGGCCGACGTGCAAAGGATTCAAGAGCTGAAGCAACATCACGTACACCCCTTTGATGCAGAGGGTCGTCGGCAACTTCTACGGCACTGTCAAAGCAGAAAGGATCGAACAGTGTGTAAGGGGCGCTTTCCACGCGTGCAGGAAATCTGTAGCGAGGCGGTGGTGCTTTGTCCCGGCTTGGCTCGGGCGTTCAATCTGCCGTTCCAAGGCCGTAGAAATTTAGTGGGCGCTCTCGTGGGGCCGCGCAACAATGAATGGGTGAACGGCACCCATCCGGCACTGACCGCTGCGCTGCGGGCGAACACGGACGTCCAGCTTCCGTATCGACTCCCGCCCTGCAAGGAAACCCACAGCAGCCTGTGCGATGAGGCCAGCTGCCTGGACGGGGTAGATCTGCAAAGCGTCATAACCGCCGCGCAGCACGCGCAGAACGCACAGTGTGGATACGCTGGGGACTACGGCAGCAGGTGGTAGCGCTGCACGAGGTGAACGAGTGGATGCGTGGCCAGAGAGCGCTGGGTGAGGAGTTGGCCGGAAAGGCGTGCAGTTATCAGGGCGCGCGGCACTTACGGCGGTTCCTCTCGGATGCGTATGGGCGGGGAATCGTGCGCAGCGCGCCGGAAGTGGTGAACCTGCTAACGCGGCAGGACAGCAACGTAGTGACTGCTGCGGAAGCGTTTCAAACGGCTCCGACAGAGAGCTTTCCAGGACGCGTCTTTCTGGATTGCGTCGAGGGTCCGGTGCAACAGGAGCCGGCAGAGCGGCCGCAACGGCAGTACCTGCAAGTGGACTGGCGATCTCGGCGACACCGGTCGCTGACATTGCGGCGCATGGACATCCTCTACGGCTGTCGCGGGACGCAGTGGGGCATGCGAGACCTGTCCGCATACGAGTGGGTGCGCTACTGGAGAGTGGAGCTGGCTCGCTACCGCGCGCCGGCGGAACGCGTCGCGAAGGGGCAAACAGTGTTGCACGCAGATCTGACGGCGAGCGGTCGCGCAAAGTCGGAGGGCCTCGAGGCAGGCGTGGACTACCGTGTGCGGGAAGGCGGCGGCGAGGATTGGGTGCCTTTCCCGGACTTGCCAGAGACGGAGCGCTTTCGTCATCAGTGGGTCATGGTCCGTCGGACGCGTCCGGTGGTTCCTGTGTTTTCCGGAGCCCCCTTACCGAAAGTGAGCAGCTCCGAAAGAACGTGCATGCTACTCATGGCGTACTTTCATCCTTGGACGTTGCTGGAGCACTGCGCTGCAGAGGGCTGCCCCCTGGCGTCGCAGCTGCGGGGCAGTGCCGCTTCCTGGGCAACAGCGTTTGCCAACTGGCAGCGTCGCGGGGCTAGCAGCGTGGAGCAGCAGCGGTACGTGCAGAACTTCCTAAATGTCACACGTTCGCGCCCCGGTGGGAGCGCGGTCGACTCGGACGAAGTTGAGTCCTTCAGCGACGAGGAAGTCATGCTCACCCAAGAGGAACTACCGGTCGCGTTGGAGACACATGTGAGCGGCAGAGCTGCGGCACCTGGTGCGACGAGTGGCGCTGAGAAAGTGTCGCACTGGACAAATTCGACCAACGCCATGGCCCGCGCGCAGCAAGTGTGGGGTGGCGAGACGCAGCGCGGCCGAACAGAGCGGAGGGGAGAGCAGGGGGGACCCGAGGCTTTGCGTGCAGCCGAGCAGCAGCTGGAGGCAGCAAAGAAGAGCAAGCGGCCGGCGGCATGGGAGGCAGAGGGCGGCGGAAGAGCGTGCCCAAGGGCGGGAGATGTGCGAGTGCACCCGCTGCCGTTTCAGGAGGATCTGGAAGCATGGCTGGGCCAGCAAGAAGGCCTAGCGGCGGAACAGCACGAGTTTCTACGCGTAGTGGTGGAGCAGTTGTGCAAGGGACTGCCCCGAAAGCAGCGCGTCCGCGGGAAGCAGCCTGGCCGAGGCTGTCCGGGAGAGCCTCTTCGGTGGCTGTTGCACGGCAGGCCCGGGGTCGGGAAGTCGTTCGTGCTGGGAAAGCTCCGCGAGCTCTTCGAAATGGTCATGGGCTGGCAGGCCGGCGTCCAGTTTGCGTTCGTAGCCTTGCAAGTGAGCAACGCGGCGCAGCACGAAGGGCAAACCTGCCACAGCTTTTTTGGGCTGAACAAGTTTGGGCAACCTGTGGAGTTGGGTCCGGGAGCTCTGCAAGAGAAGCAGCGCAGCTTCCAGCGCCTCGAGTGGGTCGTTGTAGACGAGGTCTCCATGCTGTCAGCATCGTTTCTGGCGGTCATGGAGAGGCAGGCGCGGACACTGCGACCAGAGCGCGGCTCCTCGAAGCTGACAAGCGACAACAGCGAGCGACCGTGGGGCGGCCTGAGCATGGTTCTGGCAGGGGATTTTCATCAACTCGACCCGCCGGACAACGGGCGAAGCTTGTGCAGCCTTCCCGACTTCGAGCGCATGCAGCGACCTTGCGCAGCAACGGCTGAGTTCGGCCAGGCCTTGATCTGGGACAAGGGTGACGGGTATGGCCTGCACGGCGTCACGGAGATGCAGACGCCGCAGCGGTGCCGCGATGCCTGGTGGCTGGACTTGCTAGAGCAATGCCGCTTCGGGCGCCTCTCGGAGGAGAACCACAAGTTCTTGCACGGGCTGCCGACGGACGTGCCAGGCAGTTTCGTGAACGGGCAAGTGCTGTGTGGAAAGAGGGAGTGCGCTGCGTTATGCGGCGCGGCCTGCCTGGAGCAGGAATGCACGGCGTGCCAGCTGGAGAGAAAGCGGCGGCGCCTGGTGGCAAGCGGCCCCACGGACGGTCGCTTCGCAGGCAAGTTCAAAGACGCTCCCCTGATCGTCGCCAATAATGATGTCAAATACGAGGCAAACAAGATTCGTGCCCAGGACTACGCAAGGCAGACAGATCAGGCGGTGAGATGGTGCGCAGCGCGAGACAGGGCAGACTGCGCGGCCCTCGCAACAGACCCAGACCTGCGCAAGCGAAAGCTGGCTTGGCTGACATACCACGATCGCAAGACAGGGAGCCTTCCTGGCATGCTGCCGCTAGTGCAGGGGCTGCCCGTCAGCTTGTGTGATTATATCGACAGACCCAAGAAGCTGTGGCGCGGAGCCGTGGGCAAGGTGGTTTCCTGGACTGTGGAGGGTGACGAGAGCGAGGCAGCCGTTTTGTCCAAGCCGGCGGCGGCGGTGGTTGTCGAGTTTCCGGACGCGTCGTGGCAAGTCTGTCCAGACTTGGCCGTGGGGCAGTACCCGCTGGCCCCGCAAACCGTCCGGTGGTCGGTCGACACGGCAGCGCCAGGAAGGAAGCCGGTGCTATGGGTGCGGAGATCGCAGATACCCCTCCGCCCGGCTTTGGCGCTCACTGCGCACGGTGCGCTTGGACTGACGCTGGAGAAAGCTATCGTCGACCTACAGCTGAGCGCGGAGATGTCCAGCGTAGGGAGCTACGTCGCGCTGTCGCGGGTACGCCGCGCGGAGGATGTCCTGATTTTTCGGCCGTTTGTGCGCGGTCTGCTCGCGCGCGGCCCTGCGCCGGGCCCTGTTGTGTTGCTGAAGTGGCTGTCAGGAGAACCAGTCGACTGGTCCGTGCTAGAGACGACAGACGGCGGAACGAAGGAGTGCAGCCGGTGCGGAAGAAAGAGGCCGAGCGCCAGCTTCGCTGCGCCGGACGGCAGCGCGGCAACCAGCGCAGCCAGCGCAGCCGTTTGCCAAGTCTGTCGTCGCGGCGAGAAGACATGCGTCGCCTGTCACATCTGCAAGGAGAAAGCAGAGTTTAGTGCACAGCGAGGCGCGGGTCGAGACATATGCAACCTTTGCTGGGCGCTCAAGGCAGAATGCAGCTTGTGCCTGACCTGGTGTCCGCGACAAGACTTCCCCACAAACAACGCAGCAGGCCGCGCAGACACCGGCCGAGGCAGGACCAAAAGGCAGATCTGCAAGAGCTGTCAGGCACCAGACTGCTGGTGTGTCGGCTGCGAGCGCAAGCTGGGAAAAGGCGCGTTCACGCACGCGCAGCTGGCGAGAGATGCGGGTGCCCGGAAGTGTCGGGCGTGCGCCGGCGCCGGCGAGACACAAGACCGGCGCTGCGCGAGCTGCAGCCGAATGCTGGCAAAAGGCGCGTTCAGCGCAGCACAGCTGGCAAAGCCAGGAAACGAGCGCAAGTGTCACACGTGCGCCGAGCAGGCAACCGGCGCCGGCGAGAACTGGCGCTGCGCAAGCTGCGACCGACAGCTGGGGAAAGGCGCGTTCAGCGCAACACAGCTGGCAAAGAAAGCAAGCGCGCGCAAGTGTCGCGCGTGCGCCGAGCGGGCAAGCCAGGGCGACGGCAGGTGTGTATGCGCGCTGTGCGGCGTGGCAAGCGCGGCGGTGGCGTTTTCGCGGAAGCAGCGCAGGGAGCCTGCTTCGCTGCGAAAGTGTCGCGCCTGCTGCGGCGAGCCGGCAGAACTCGACACGCCCGTGGCAGACGTCCTGCAACGACGGCAACGCGACGCGGCCCGGAAGACGCAGGAACGTCGAGCAGTGTCGGTGGCTCGAGTGTGCAGGCACGGGCGCCCCTGGCGACAGAGCTGCAGGCGGAAAGATGCGACCCGGAGGCTGCGAGCGCCGGCAGGGCCGACGCGCTACCGGCGGCTGAGTCCGAAGCAGACGGATTTGACGGAATCTTGTGCGCAGGCTGCGGTGTGCAGCGGGCGCTGTGCGAGTTCGCTCGAGCCGAGCTCGCGAAGCCGACAAAGCGACGGCAATGCATGCAATGCAAGCCGGTGGTTCGGCGCCTGGCGGGGCATAGGACGTGCAAGCGGTGCGGGAGGTGCAGACCGCAGGCGGATATGGCGCGGGAGCGTCCGCCTGTGTGCAGGCCGTGTTGGAGTAGCACTGCGGACGCGTGACCGCGCGGCACGCGGGCGGTCGAAGCCGGGGCGCCGGGCAGCGCGCGGAGAGAAGCGGGAGGGCGCGGCAGGACTGGTGCTGGGGGGCTTGAGAGAGCCCTCCTTGGGCGTCAATTTTTTGTGCAGGGTTTAAGGGAAAGTTGCGGCGCAGCATCTGCAGTGTAGCAAGGACAAAGACGACCCGCAATTGCCGGTCAGAAGGCAAAGGACGGGAGCAGGCGTGGGTGGGCGCAGGACTGAGCTGCGCTAGTGGCCCGCATGGGAGGGCAAGATTTGAAACAAGTTGCAGGTAGGCTTGGATCTGGAGCAAGGCATTGGAGAAGTCTCAAGTTCAACGCATGGGAGAAGTCTCCAGTTGTCTTGAACGGCCGTGAAGTTTGGTTTGCACGGCTGGGTTCGAGGGTCCCCCGAAGGCGTGCGCCAGACCAAGAAGAGCGGCGGGCAACTCGCCCGCGCCAGCAAGCAGAACGCCCAAGGGACGCTCGGCGGCAGCACCTTGACAGAGCGCTCAGCAAGTCACATCAGACCGCCAAAGCTTGTAACTTTCACCATGCAATCCAAAATGTGGCTTGTCTCACTACATTTGAACGCCCCCGCAAACGGAAGAGTTTTAAAGTTGGGTGAAAGTAGATGGCAAACCCCACAGTAGCTGGATGAGACCTCGTTGACTTACCCATGTGGAGGCCGTGTACGTGGGGCCTTCCTAAGCCCCGCGCCTCGCAAGTTCGCATCTCCATTTGTCAGGAGAAGTTTGCACCCAATGCCACCTCCCCACAAACACCTGAGAGACGACTCAGCAAAGTGACGGACGGCTAGCGCGTGTCCAAGCTGGAAAAAGGGATGCCGGCATGCTTGGATGACCCAGTTCACCCTACGTATCGAATGGGTGCTTTCAGGTACTCCCGAGATGTCTCGACCTGTGTTCGCTCTGTGTCAGGTTCTTCTTCTTTTTGGAGGATGTTCTTGGCACCTGGGTTAGCACAAAATTGGGGACCCTACAGATAATTGGTTTCCTTGTGGTTGCCCTTGAAAACCATCGAATAAGGGGTCCGATTCCTATTTTGAGATGCCCTGGCCTGACTAATCAACTTGCGTAGGAATTTCCAGTTGGGCCCCTGGCGCCTGATTCCGAACAGACGATTCCGGATGTGCAGAATCCCCTACCTATTCGAGAGGGCCTTGGTTTAGGGGCGGCTAAAATTGGGGGGCGGAGTGTGGGGCAAGACTGGTCCAGGGGGGGGGGGGGCCGTTGAGAGCGATCCTTGTCAACAACATGGGATAGATATATATACATATATACAGATTGACGTTTCTGGCTCTGCTCTTTTTCAACGATTTAATGGGCAAAAGCGTTGACGCCAGCACCGGCAATAGCTTTTGCAGTAAAGACATTGTTTTGTCCCAGCGGGGCAGGGTTAACATTAGTCGGGGGTTGGTGCCAAAAAACGTATTAGATTGAGCTCCCCTTCGTTTCCATCTCATGTCCCTGGATTTCCTCTCATTTCTGCTTGCTGTCCCCCGCATGTCATTGCAGTTATGTCCCGTTCTTTCGTCGCGAGTCGTTTCCCTACATCCCCCGTCATGCCTTCCTTGCATTTCCCCTTTGTTCCCCAATATTCCCCGCAAAAAAAAAGCACGGTTTTCCAAGCAGGGCGTCCAAAAACACAGAGTTTTTCAAGATTTTCGGCAAAAGGAGGCAGGAGCCCCAAACCAGCAAAGAAGCGGCAGGGGGAATCGAGCCTGGGACCCCTGTTTTGCGACACCGGCCCCCCGAAGACTACGTTTAGTGGAACGTCATCAAATTGCCGCGCGGTCCTTGGGGGGCGGGGGGGGTAAGGGGGGGGGTTATCCTGTATCCTCTCTTAGGTGTCCGACACGCCGAGCAATGTCGGCGGAGGGACCCTACAGATAATTGGTTTCCTTGTGGTTGCCCTTGAAAACCATCGAATAAGGGGTCCGATTCCTATTTTGAGATGCCCTGGCCTGACTAATCAACTTGCGTAGGAATTTCCAGTTGGGCCCCTGGCGCCTGATTCCGAACAGACGATTCCGGATGTGCAGAATCCCCTACCCCCTCGAGAGGGCCTTGATTTAGGGGCGGCTAAAATTGGGGGGCGGAGTGTGGGGCAAGACTGGTTCAGGGGGGGGGGGGGCCGTTGAGAGCGATCCTTGTCAACAACATGGGCAAAAGCGTTGACGCCAGCACCGGCAATAGCTTTTGCAGTAAAGACATTGTTTTGTCCCAGCGGGGCAGGGTTAACATTAGTCGGGGGTTGGTGCCAAAAAACGTATTAGATTGAGCTCCCCTTCGTTTCCATCTCATGTCCCTGGATTTCCTCTCATTTCTGCTTGCTGTCCCCCGCATGTCATTGCAGTTATGTCCCGTTCTTTCGTCGCGAGTCGTTTCCCTACATCCCCCGTCATGCCTTCCTTGCATTTCCCCTTTGTTCCCCAATATTCCCCGCAAAAAAAAGCACGGTTTTCCAAGCAGGGCGTCCAAAAACACAGAGTTTTTCAAGATTTTCGGCAAAAGGAGGCAGGAGCCCCAAACCAGCAAAGAAGCGGCAGGGGGAATCGAGCCTGGGACCCCTGTTTTGCGACACCGGCTCCCCGAAGACTACGTTAGTGGGAACTCATCAAATTACCGCCGGATCCTTGGGGGGGGGGGGTGGGCCCCCACCCCCCCTCCCCCCCCCACGTATCAACGTCGGGCGGGGGGGGGTAAGGGGGGGGGTTAGGGGGGGGGGGTTATCCTCTATCCTCTCTTAGGTGTCCGACACGCCGAGCAATGTCGGCGTCCAAAAACACAGAACGTCCAAAAACACAGAGTTTTTCAAGATTTTCGGCAAAAGGAGGCAGGAGCCCCAAACCAGCAAAGAAGCGGCAGGGGGAATCGAGCCTGGGACCCCTGTTTTGCGACACCGGCTCCCCGAAGACTACGTTTAGTGGAACGTCATCAAATTGCCGCGCGGTCCTTGGGGGGGGGGGGGGGGGGCCCCCCCCCCCCCCCCCCCCCCCCACGTATCAGACGTCGGGCGGGGGGGGGTAAGGGGGGGGTTATCCTGTATCCTCTCTTAGGTGTCCGACACGCCGAGCAATGTCGGCGGATTTATTGCCTCAACATTATTGCGTGAATTCCCGATTTTTGTTGGGGATAAGTAGATGTTATCCTGTACCGTTGCCGTGAACCAAGTAGGGGGGAAGTTGCCCGGAAGTTCGGGCATTCTTGAAGCCCCCTTAGATTCTGGAGTCCAAGTGGTTTATTGAGCTAAGCCCCTGACGGTTTTTTGTTGTGTTTTTGTGTGTGTGTTTTTTTGGGGGGGCTCACTGCAGCTCAAAGGGAGGCCCCTTTTTCCGGAGCAATGCTTACCATGTGGGCTCTCCATTCAGATGCCGCGCTTCAGCAAATGCAAAGTGCCTTTGTTCGATCATATTAATTTGCCTTCCTGGGGTATGTGAACAACTCATCAAGTTCTAAAGGACACCGCTTTGCAGTGGACATGGCAAGACTTCTCCCGTTATACACACCTGGACTGAAGGCTTTCCTGAGTGCCATGCATCGCGAAGCCCATCGCACACGTGGCTGGGTGTTGTTTGTTTGTTTGCCTGCGCGCAAACGTGCGTGCGTGCTTGCCAAGCTTGGGAAGTGCAGTGCGAGCAGTTCAGTTCAACGGGAATATGTTTTTATTTTATTTTTCGCAGGGGTCAATCGATTTTCAACGTTTAATCCTCAGGCATTTGGAGGAGAGAGCCGCCTGCTCTCGCTCAAGGGGATTCCGTCGAATCACGGATTTGCAGAAACTGGATCAAGCCTCACTGCAATCCATCACCAGAGCCACTTGCTCAAGACCCGGGCAAGTCAAGGTTAGTAAGGGACAGCCCCAGCCAGAATCAGGTGCCGCCTTCGTAGTTCTTTACGTTGACTTGGGTCCCGACCATTTTCATACCCATCCGTTTGGATGGTGACTTTCTTTGCACTAATCTGGGTAGGCCATTTCAGTGCCGATCGGTTTTGACTCACCAGGTGTTTTTCTCTTTCCGAGACGTCGTTTTTTGCAGCCGCACACCTGCAAGGCTCCAAGCACCCGGGCAAAGCTCCCACAGGCTCGGCGATTGGGATTCTCGAGCTTTTGGGATTCTCCCGGACCTTGCTAGTAATCGGTGTCAGGGTTCTGGTTCTCTGAGTCTCGCCGGCTTTTCGGGTGGAACCTCGTATTTCTGTTGACTGGATTGAACCACCGGCATTCCTAGAAACGACCTGTTGCTCTTCCGGAAAACGACAAAAATCCGCGCCAGGTGCTGATGCTGATAAGCCGAAGGATGCGGAAGCGGCAGCCAAGCCGAAGGACGCATCCAGCGCAGCGGAAGCCAAGGAGGCAGAGAGCCCGAAGGACCGACGCACAGAACTCTTTAGCTTGCGACGAGGTCTGGAACTCGGGAGCTCAGCCTTGGTACTCAGCTCAGTTGTTCACTGGCGCCAATTAGTTTCCTTGTTCCAACTTTTTTTGGGGTGGCTGCCCCACTAAACATGCAATCTTTTTGGGGTTGCTGCCCCACTAAAAATGGGAACTTCCCCAAAGAAATCCCTTTTTTCCCCAGGGTCACTGAACAACTGAGAATTTGGAGGGTGGAGACAGCCTCATGGCGCTAAGTGTTTATTCCCCCCTAAAATCCAGAAGGAGGTACTTGGACGCGGTAGGGCCAAGGTTTCTGTTTCAAACTCTGGGTTCCTTGGAAGCACAATGAATCAGGTTCCCCTTAATTGGCGGTTTCCGGGTTTCAACCCCTGGTGAAAGGACCCTCCTAATCTCTAACCACCAATCCAAGCCACCAAGTTAACCGAGTCAGACCCAAGTGTCGGCTT
Source organism: Effrenium voratum (assembly GCA_963377175.1). Lineage (NCBI taxonomy): Eukaryota > Dinophyceae > Suessiales > Symbiodiniaceae > Effrenium > Effrenium voratum. The sequence continues at coordinate 29,005 of CAUJNA010001101.1, forward strand.
GGCAATTTTTTTTGGGGGTAGGCCCTTTGGGTTAAAGCAACTTTGAGGAGCCAAGCATTTTAAGGGTCCCCTACTCTGCGAAAACACCCGGTTGGGCAGTAGGGTCTGCTGGATGGAGGTATCTGCACCAGCCTTTTTTCATACAGCTTCCAGGAAGATTCCAAAGCGGCCAAAAGCGAAGAAAAGGAAGAAGCCAAAGAAGCGAAAGCTGGCGTCTTGGCTCTTCAGGATGCTTTATTTGTCTCCATCGGTTGAGGCACTTGGGGATCGGGGAGGGGGGAGATGTGGTTATTTCGGGATTGTCCAAAAGCTCACCCAACGCTCACGAGATTTAGGTCAAGTATTTTGCGGTATGGAGGGGTGCTTTACAAATGTCAATCACAACCCCGGGTAACCACAGGGACTCGCCCACTGGGGCAGCGGCATGTTTAACTGCTGTTTATGACTTGGAACCTTGTTTTGTGGGTTTTAGAGGGAAACTTTCGAAATGATAACCACCATTTTGTTTTGGGAGGGGTGTGGGTCCGCTATTTTAAGGCACACCCATATCGTTTCGGCCTGTTGGTTTGGGCTTTGGACTGATCGATATTGTTCAGTACTGGGGGCTGTCGAGATTGCCAGGGTCCTGTGCGAGTAGACAACAGGAGACACCTTGAGCCGCCATCCCCGCAAAGTTCAACGCGTCCAAAGTGTCAGCAGAGGCACAGGCAACTTGAGATTCTACGGGCGGACAAGATGAGCCGGCGCTGCATGTTTCGGAGCACGGATACCCTGGTGCTGGTGTGCCCTCAAAGAAACTAACCGGGCGGAACCATTTTATGTTGATGCACGTGTGCCAAAAGATTTGCCGGGCTGCAGGGGTTGGTCCTGGCCTTGCTTCAGTGCACGACAGGGCATGATTAGCTCAGACTCATCTTGCGATTGCATCAAGCAGGTCAACCATTTGTGTTCAAATGGTTGCTGTCCAATTCCCACAAGGTGTTTCTTATCTGTAGGGTACCTAGCGAGTTTTGACTCACTCAACAGTTCAGACGCTTGGCTTATACCATGTTCGCCCAACCAAGGCGAGGATGGCAAGGTGGCGGAGCAAGGCCGCACCTGGTTGCTGTAGACCCTGGCAAGGCTTCTGCCTACTTTATAAACTCTCTGGTGCAGAGATATGTCTTCGGTGATTTCGTGAGTTTCGAGGTTTTTTAGAAGAAAATGGGGGTTAACTGAAGCCTCAAACCATCTGCCTCTTTTACAGCCAGCTCATCGATTCGGAAGGTCGTTTACTTGGGGATCCAATTCTTAATCCAGCCTTTGGGGTTAGTGACAAATGTGCAGATGGGCTTTGAAAGCAGTGTGAATCACCAACGCACTCAGTCAGCACCAGTCGTCGCGAAGAAGCACATCCCACCAGCTTGGATTTGCATTGTTGTCGCATGTATTCCAAGCATGTGATCGTCCATGCTAAACAACCCAAGATTCCATTTTTTTGACTACCCCAAGACCCCAAGGGAGACTTGAACCCAGGAATGATTTATATCCACAAAAGGAACATCCCGGAGTTTAAGTCTAGCTTGATCAAGATCTGGAACCCTAAAACAAACAACCCATACGATCCACAATGTGTGTGCGTGTGATGTAATCCATTAGCATCACAACTTTTAGTAACGCAACTAGACCCCTAGTTGCCTTTCAAACTTTGAACAAAAGTCTGAACATGGCTGTTCCTGCCATGTTTATTCTCTTCAGGAATCCTTTTCTTAAAAGGCCAACACCTGGAGTCATGGGGTGGTTTCTGCAGAGAAGGCGGGGTGAAGGGGGTCATATTCTCTGAAGATGCAAAGCTCGCTCGAGGTGCCGGGCTTTTGTCACTTGTTGTCAAGACCCTTTTGGCAATCAGCAAGTTCGGACTTTTTGGCGCAAGCCACGCAGGAGAGTAAATGACTTGACTGCTTTTGGGCAACGGATCTTTAGACTTTAACTTTTTGGTTGAACTCAGGGGGTTTGCCACTCAACCCCCAAACAGTTAAACTTTTTGCAGGGGGTCAACAGCAACCAAGATGAAGGGCTATACAGCTATACCCGGTGAGGGAAAGAGGGCACGCGCCCAGAGTTGTTCGGCACTAGCTTCGCGGCTGGGTCGACCGCGCAGGAAAGAGCAAAGGCAAGGGCAAGAGTGAAGGCAAAGGCCAGATCTCGCCAGATCACCGGGGAGTTTTTCGAGGTGTTTTTTAGGGAAAAAATGGGGTTCGACTGAAGCCTCAAACCATCTGCTCCTATTTTATTAACGAGCGAAAGACATGATAAAGGTCGTTTGCTTAAAGTTCCGAAGCTCAGACTTCAGCCTTTGGAATTCGTGTCAACTCAGTGGTTCAAAGCGAATCGACCGAATCCGACCTTTTTGGTGTTCAATCATTTTGGCAACCACATTTAGTTTTCAACCATTTCGGCAACCATACTTAGTCATGTTGCGTCAAAAGGTGATCAGCTTTTACTCATCAAAAGGTGATCAGCTTTTTTCGCGCCCCTTGGTCCAGAAGGTGAACGGCTTTTAGTTCCGGGTGCCTGAGGTGAGGAAAATGTCCAAACTGCCCAAGCTGCCCGAACTGCCCAACGCGCGGCCATGTCTTACGTTCAGTCCCAGAAACCCCCTTCGGCTGCCATGGATGAACTGGCAGTCAGAGCTACGGCAACACGGGTCCCGCACAGTCCAAGGGTCCTGGACTTGAGTCACTTGGGAAGATCAGTTGAGTGGCAAAGAAACAGTTTTGACCTCTTGGCCGATCTACTCAGGAAGCGAGGTCCTGACTTCGAGGTTTATCCGGGTTCAGCCATCGCCTTGGCAACTTTGGAATTCGCCGGATGTGATGGCTGAAAGGGACAATGGAGCCACACATGACTCAGCAGAGCTTCTTGAATTGAGATTCACTGGGGACGGAGTCTAAGTTCTGACTTGAAGCTCCTTTTTTTTAAGCACTCCGACCAGAAACTCGCCCAGGCCTTTGTATCCATAAGCCCATGTTGGCCAGCAATCATTCTTTTCAGTGGGGCGAGGGCGCAACAGATTGGAGCCGTTCTAACACTTACCTCTTAAAAACACAACTTTTCGTAACTTTTTGGGTAACATGGGCTATATGTCTGTAAAAGGTTAACTTCCCCAGGGCTTGGAGTTTTAAGGGGTAAGAACAAGGAGCCGAGTTGATTGTTAGCCTCTCGATTCTCAGCGTGCAGTCTGCAGGTGTGTGGGACGATGCAAAGGGCAAAGGAAAAGGGAAATGGAAAGGCAAGGGCAAAGGAAAGGGCGGCCACCACGGCAGTCACCGCAGTCACAGCATCTTGGCAGAGGGAGTCGTGTAGAAGGAGAAGGAATCACTTCTTTTTCAGCATCTAGTTTGTTTGCTTTGGGCACTTGACCACCTATAGTGCACGTGAAGCTTCAATGGAAAGGGGGTGTCTCACTTGCATGTCAACGACAATCCTAAGAATGTTTGGGACAAGAGAGTTGAATGCCACTTATGGCACCAAGTGCAGCACCCAAGACGTTTGTTTGCTGTTGGGAAGGCGGTTCTACAATCTAGTTTGATGATAAGATTGTAGCAAGGCTTTTGTAAACCTTACATTGATTTCGGCAAAATGTAAAGTCAATATGTCGTGGTTGCTGCTCGATTGCAGCTTCCTCGAGGCTTTTTGACCCTTAGGCTAGAATTTGTTCAAGGAAGGTCTGGCTGGCTTTGCCATGACTAGGTCCCCCAGTAGTGCCCTTTTACCCTTTTTTGGGGGAGGGTTCCCCTACTACAATAGACTACAGAAAAAAAGGGTACCCATTCTAACCTCTCTACTGGAGGACCTAGATGAGTCACCTTGGCCACCTTGGAATCGGTCGACCCCTCTCAGCGGGTCCCACCCCCTGTCGCCTGCTTGACTTTCTCCCAAAGCGAATCGACCGGATCTGACCTAAACTGATTTTCCATTGTTGGTCCATTTTAGTCAAGGTCCCAACAGGTGAAAACCTTTTTTGTCCAGGCCCATTGGGAAGCGGGGAACTCGCAGGGGAGTAGCCCAGAGAGAACATGTTTCGCAGTGCCTTATATGTGATGCTTGTGTGTGGGGTTTGTTTTGAGGGTACCCTTTCTTTGGGAAGAGTCAAAGAGACACAAACGGGCATCCACCATGTTGGGGGATTCCTCTATTTTGAGACGTGTGTTTGAATCTTTTTCAGCAGACCAACCTGGAAGAGCAGTAGACAAGGCGAACAAGGCGACCCGTTTCCAACATGTTTTTGGGGCCAAGCCGCAAGGTGAAATGCAGCTCAAGAGAAACAAGTTTGGACCAGGTCGGGTGCCGGTGTTTTGTTGTTTTTGATTTGAGTTATTCCAAGGCACTCGGCATAGACATCCCAGAAGGGTGCTGAGAAGGAGCCCTTTGCTGAGAGCCAATCTTGAAGGGAAAGAGCTGCGCGGGCCGGCTGTTCTGGTGGCCGTTCACAACGCATCTCCTTTCTGGCAACCGGCGACTCCACCAACCAATAAACAAACCGACCAACCAACCGACCAACCAACCAACCAACCGACAACCGACCCAACCCACCCAACCCATTCAACCCACCAACCCGCCAATCCACCAACCCACCAACCCACCAACCCACCAACCCACCAACCCACCAACCCACCAACCCCAACCCACCAACCAACCGACCCACCCGACCCTTCCCTCGGCGCTCGAGGTCGCAGCTCTTCCCATGGACGCCACCGGCACCGGCACCGGTCCCATTCCGGTCACTCCCATTCGGGCCGAAGTCGTGCGGAGGCCCAGACACGCAGGTGGACCTCTTGGGAGGCTGGCCGATTTGTTTCCTTGTGGTTGTTGCTTGCTTCTTTCTATTTTTTCTATTTTTGATATATCTGTTTCTTGCTGCGAGTCACAATCAAAACCCGGGTTATTGGAGGGCAGTAAGGCCAATCCCAGCCATAGAATGGGTTCGCTCGCCTTGGGAAGTCTTCACATGGTTCCGAGTAGAATACTTTGATACCTGGTTTTCATTGCTGCTTACTTGTGCTTTGGCCGCATCCGGATTGTCAGGTGGTACGGGCAAAGCAAGCTCAGCCATCACCAAGGCTTTTGTTTTTAATGATTCGGTCATTTCCAACGTTCTTTGTCTCAGCCGCTCTTCCTGCATATTGTTTGTGATGCTGACATCGGAACATATACCATGACTCAATTGCCAAATAGTTTGCTTGTGTGGATATGGTATGTACATAGGATAGCTTTGTGTGGTGTAGCCTTGCTGGAGCAAGCACTTACATGTTCGCAGGACGTGCCAGTTTCCGTGCCATGGGAATCCTTGTGATAACCTGGCATCACAAAGGATACCACCATGTGGGTGTGGGCGCCCTTGCTTTTGAGGGTGCCCCCAAAAGCGGTGGTTGTGAAAGGAGCAAGAAAGGAAACTGCCATTGGAGTTCCCCCATTTTAAGGCTCAGTTGTTCAGCGGCACCAATTCTTGTTCCCTTCTTTTAGTGGCTGCCCTGCTAAAAATGGTCCAAGCGCCAAAAAGGGTTCCCTTTTTTCCAGGGTCATTGAACAACTAAGAATCTAGAAACCGTTTTGGATGCGCCTTTTGTGGATTTCACCTGTTCTTCCCCCTGTTGGTCCTTTTTTAGTACTCTTTTAGTACTCTTTAACCTTCTACAGGGGTGGAACCACAAAAGCCACATCCAAACCGTTTTTTTAGAACGAAGACATTGATCTGCCAGGTCCACAGTGTTTTTTTTAGCCCCCCCTCCCAGGTCGGCACTCGAGCGGCTCCAAGCGACGGCACCTGAAGAAGCTGCTCCACCGCCACTTGGCGGTGAAGGCGGTTTGCTTTTCGATGACCCTGAAGTTGTTCCTCTATGCCCCTTGCTTTTCTAGGCCCCCTCCGGGCTTCCTCGTGGCAATGCGTGGCTTTTCTCGGGGTTACTCATCTTTCTGGAGGACTCCGTTTCTTTGTGGCTTCAACAGGGCTCTTCAAAAGATGCGCTTTGCAACCATTTGAAACATGTGGCTTTTTCCGCCAAAATGAAGGGGAACCACCATGTACAAGTTGCAATGTCCAGGTGTATAATGTAAGGATCCCTGTTCTACTTGCAATATGTAAGGCATCCACCATATCTTTTGGACAGATGGCCCCCAACGCCCGGATTCCATGGGCCAAGAAATTTAGGTGTCGGGCGGACGTGGAGCCACTTGCCACCAGCACCATGGGAAAAGTCTCTCGTAGTCAGGCGCCTCAGGCCTGTCGCGCCCCTTAACCCCCTTAAGACCCCCGTTTGATTGATCCATTTTGTGGCAGATTGCCAGTTCTTGCTCAATCAAACATCAGCCAGCCAGGGTTTGCAAGGTTTAAACTTTGACTTCGGTGCCACCCCCTAAACGAAGGCAACAGACAAGAGTTCAAAAGATTGAACAGTGCGCTTTTGGACATGTATGGCTCAGTTGCAACCAGTGATCCTGCTTGTAAAATGGAGCCACCCCGGTTTCGAAATCTGCTTCGGTGTGAGTCCCCCTCGGGCTCCTTGTGATTTGGTTTGAGGGGTCTTGACTCACCAAAGCCCAAAGCGAATCGATCTGACCTTTTGGTGTTCTTATTACCCAATTTTGGGGGGAGGGTTCCTCTAATATAGACTACAGGAAAAAGGGTATCCTTATTCTAACCTCTCTACTGGAAGACCTAGTTTTGGTACATGTTAGTCATGCATGGCGCCAAAGGGTAAAGGTTCTATTTTCTATTTCTGGGTCCTCAGAGGCAGCCGAGTCAAACAGAGAGTTAAAGTGGGTTACTCGAAGTGGTTGAGCAAGAGTTCCGGAAGAAATAAATCAAAGTAACTTCATTTTGAGGTCAAGGCTCCCAAATATGAATGTCCGGAACAAGTGGGCGTGACATGGGTATGTGTTAAAAAAGAGGGCCCCCACAATGTGTTTTGTTCCTTGTGGTTTCCCTTTCTTTCCAACCTCAAAAGGGTACCCTCACAATTATCACATTAAATTCTTTGTGAATCTTCATGGCACATCAGTTGGTTGCAAATTGGCGGGATGTCATGAACCCGTTGACGCTCGTCGGTTTCAATGGGATTCGATTGCTACCGCAAAGATGTTTGTTTTTTTCTCAGGGGGCAGAGTTCAACCCCATTTGAAGAATGGCAAGGACCCCAAACTTAGATGATTGGTTCCTCCTGAGGCAACCAATGGTGGTTATGCTAATGGTGGTTCGAATCCCAGCAAGTGTAGAGCTGGACAAGGGTCTCCATCACGAGGGATGGCACTCGAAGAACCCTCCCTTCCGTTGGAAATCGGCTTCTTGAGCCACCAAAACCCGAGTAGAGGAAGGTGAGTAAAGGGGGTAGTGTCAACCATAAGCGCGCAGGGGGCAAAAAGGTTACACACATTATCCTATGATCATGACTTCATATTAAAGTATCCCACAACCCCATTCTATCTATTCACGGCCTTATAAATAATTTACTTTGGTGCATTTTGCTTGGATTTCAGGACGTTAACCTGTTTTGCCAACTAATGGGTTTTCCATTCAACCACTAAAAGTAAAACTGCAGGGGAGCAGAAAGCAACCGAGAATAGGACAACCCTTGAAAGGTTGGGGTTTTGGCAATGGGAGCCATTTTCCCCCACAAAAAAACGGAGCCTTTGAGAACCAGAAAAAGCCCTCCATACTCATGGATCTTTTTTGGGGGAGAGAACCAGCCCGAGAATCTGTTGGTGCTACAAAGGCCTTTTCTTTTTCAGGATTTGGACCCCCGAAATGGCCGGTTTCCCTCTTGGTTTCCTTCGAAAACCACAAAAAAAGCGAAGGGCCCTCAAACAAAAAGAGACGAGCAAATTAAAGGGTTTCCTCCCGCGAGGCGAGCGCCAGCTGCGGTCCCACTCGCCGCGCAGACGGCGGCGGTCCCACTCTTGGCGCGGCTTGGACGAAAGAGCTTGGGGTCACCCGTGGGCTGCTTGGGGTACCACCCCTCCCCCCAAAACACAGTGCGAGAAAGAGGCCAGAAGAACAAAAACATTCAAGAGAGAGCTTGGGATGTTTTTAACAACTCTGGAGCAAATTGATTGATTGGTTGGTTGCCAGAATTGTTTCAACAAGACTACATCATACCCGCCCGGTCGTGGTTGGCCTCAATACTCCTTGACCAGGCTTGGCTTGGCTTGGCGATTATCTGATTGCCTTGATAGCATCCTCAGCTTTGCAGCGTGAACCCCCACCCGCCGTTTATGTTGTTGTTTTTGTTTGATGCAAGCTTTGTTTAGCCGTTGGTCCCACCCACCTTCTTCAAAGTGTTGAGCAAGGTTGTGGTTTGTGGCTCCTCTTGAGCACACTCTCACAGCCACAACGCAACACGAGGTGGCCCGTACTCAGTGGTTTGGTGATTTGATTCTCGTATCAAGCTACCAACCCAGTGATCCCGTTTCCCGGTATAGCAGGAATCCAGGGGAATGCCCGTAAGCCCAAAAGAAAACGCATGACTACAGGTGATGAGTGCAGAGACCACCGTTTTGTTTGATCATCAACATGTGTTTTCTGCACTGGTTTGTACAAAGGTCCGCAATAGCCTTACCTTGGGTTACGCAAGGAACCGGTCTGCTTTGTAGTGGGGTAGAAGCCATTGGGTTCCTCGATTTGTGGACTGGTCCACCTCAAACAGCAAAAGAAACTCAAAGGGTTGGTTTCAGGGGAGTGACATGCGCCCTAGGCGATTTTGGTGGCTGCAAAACAGACTCCATGGATTCACCATATTGGGGGGCCTCCATTTTGAAGAGCCCAGCTTGATACCGGCGAAGACAAGCCACCGAGGCTACGGCGACCGCCTGCGGATGGGATACTTCCCCTCGAAGGCTCAACCGGCTTAGGCAAGCCACTATGGGCTTCCATTTGCTCAAATTAATATATATATATATATTCTTTGTTATTTTCCCCTGTTGGATTTAACGGGAATCCATGACTACTGGACATATTTCTATTTGATCCAGGGGGCTTAAGCAAATGGAAGTAGGTATCCAGGGGAAATCATCATGTAGTCCTTGAGGCCAACCTTTGCCTAATGCAGTGGCACAGTGGTAACTGGAAGCGCTGGGAAAGGCAAACTTCCGGCCTTTTAGTTTGCCCTGGTCACCTCCAAAAGCTTTGAACCGTAGTTCACGGTGCTTTGGGCGGCTTGTTGAACATTTGCGTTGCCACTTGCGGCTCGCACAAACTTGCAAACAGTCTGGCTGCATCCGCACCGAGTCAGCACCTTAGGAGAAAAAAAACAGGCAAAAGAGCGCACCATCGAGGTTCAGAGGATGATCATTAAACAAGCATGTTGCACGACTTGCATTTGAAGTGTCATATTATTCCTGTTGGTTTTGAAGGGAATTGATTGCTTCTGGAAATGTTTGTTTTTGTTTAAGGCTCGGGGAATGGGGGGGGGAGCCCCACTCAGTCGGCATTTTCCAGGGAGCCGTGGAAGTTGGTTTGAGAGCGAGATCGGTTCGGTTGTCTCAAGACGCTGTATATCGTCGGCTTGTATCCCCAGTTGGAATCCATACCCGTTTGCTCGTCATATACCACCTATATAGGGCTATTCATACGGGTAATGTGGTAATGTGGTAGACATTGAACTTATACCTTCAGAGGTGCGTGACAAGAGTGTGTGACTTTCTGGACGACTACATTTGTGCAGTTCTAAAGAATCCAAATCAGCTAACGTTCTGGATCCCAAAAATAGAACTGCCAGCACGATTCAGCTGTAGTGGATTGCGCCTCCCTGACGTCGAATGGCCTATTCGGGCTCATCCGGGGTTGCTGAAACGTGGGGGCCACTTCTCAGGTCGGTGAATTCTTTAGCGCGCGGATATGTGCTGCGGGCTAACATATATGCGCAGGTTCCTTGTTTGCGAAAGGACTGCTCAGGCAAGCAAAGACCAGGGTGTGCCTTGTGACATGGTTCAGTGGCATCCAACAGCTGAAGCTCTGGGGTGGTTTGGGGTCAGAGACGGTTCCGGAGGGTTTCAGGGGGTTCCGAGGCTATTGGTGATACCACATGGTGACTTTCCCTTGAACAACACTTGGCGGACTTCCTTGACCCTCGAAGCAGATTTCGAAACGGGGGTGGCTCCCTTTTTCCAGCAGAGTCAGTGGTTGCAACTGAGCCACACTTGTCCAAAAGCGAACTGTTCAATTTTTCAAGCTTTTATTTGTTGCCTTCGTTTAGCGGTGGTTGGAAAGATCGCAGATGAGCAGGAATTCGTACCAGAAAAAGGATCGCAAACGGATTGCAAAGGTCTTTGGATTCCCCTGGCAGCCCGGGATTTAAACCGTGGGCCCCGTGTACAATCCTTCGGGTTGGGGGGCATGTCGCCCAAATCGCAATTCGGGTTTGTTGCAAAGTTTCCTCTACCCACTTGCCAGAAGGGCCCGGAAAGAAAAGAACATGACCTTTGGGACCTTGACGAAATATGGATCAACTGAGGCAAATATGCCACTTGGTAGGCTTTGGTGACACTGAGACTAACAGTTGTTCAGAACAGGGAACTCCAAACGTCGACATTCCTTCCAAGAAGGGACCCCACCGTTACTCAAAAGACCTTTGCCACTATTGGGGCCAAAGAGAAGCCCCGCGCCAGTCTTTGAGCTCCTTGCGGAGATCTGTGGGCCTGCTGCAGACCGAAGGCTCCGAAAATCCGTGGGATGGGAGGCTGATGGAGCACCGATTCAAGCGGCCATGGATCTGGGGGCCACTGGTTTTTAGTCTTCCTTTGGCTTTGAACGGCTATCATTATGGATTACTATGGATATATAGTTGTTCAGTTTTCCTTCAGCAAATGGACACTCGGGGAGGTTGTTGTTGCCCCAACAGCTGGAAGCTACGGGGTTTGTGCCCAGCTCCGGAGTGGTCCGGAGCGGCGTTGAACCGTTTTCGGGTTCCGGACGGGTTCCGGACGGGACGGCTGCGGATACCACTTGGGCCAAGTCACTGCTTGAGTGTTCGTTGAAAAGTTCGTAAGTTGCAACGGGAACCGTTCGGTTGCAACCTACTCATAAGTCCGCTCAGTGGAATAAACATTCGTTTTTTGGTTTGGGTAACCTAGGTTGTAACCCACTCATGTGGAATAACCTCTTTAGGCTAAGCACTTGACTTGGCAGCGAACATCCAAGTGGCTGCAACTGGGAAGTTGAGACACGTGTCTTGTTTCGAGGCTACCGATGTTAACGGAAGCCGAGAGGAAGTTAGCCGTTTGCTGGGTGCCCTTCTCAGGTACTTTTTAAAGACGCAAAACAAGTTGCACCCTTAATGATGTTCCCTTTGGATAAAATTCCATTTTGGAGGGTCCCCTTTTTAGAACAAGGACGTCCCCAGCCATGTTGAGACCCCCGATTCATCGCACAGATGCGCCGCTCCAGCCAGAGCTGAGTGTGCGGCACTCGCGGCGCCAGGCAAGATCGGGCTTCTTGATGGCCGCCTTGGTTTGGTTATGATACACTCTTCTTGCAGTGGTTGCATTTGGAGGGGTTCTCAAAATCACTGTCTTGGGGGGGTGGTTTCAAAGGGAAACCACTGTAGAGGGTAATTTTGAGGATGTCACTTTGACTGGCCGCTTGGTTTGGTGATGGTAAAGGGACTTACGTCTGAACAGCAACAAGGGCTGCTTTTGAAATGTTGTGCGTCTCTCAATTCCCTGGTTTTTCCGGTTGCTTCGTCCAGCATCGTTCCAGAGCTCGAGTTTCTCCGACCTCTATGCCCTCAAACAATCTTCGGCAACAGGGTCGGCCCATTGTTACGACTGCCCGATTGTCAATGTGCTGTTTGGAAAAGCTGGGTTTGGCTGTCACAAGTTGCCATCCGCACGGGCTAGAACGCCAGGGGTCTCCAATATTTCCTACAGGGGGGCAAACACCTTTGGAGCCAGTACCGTGTAGTAACTTACGTGTTGCGACGTCAGGACGATCATAGACCATCCAGCAACTTCTCTTGCAATTGTTGAGAAACATGGCTCCCAATGTCCGGCTCAGCCGCTTTTGACGTTTTCCCCAGGCCACGGCGTTTCTGTTCAACGTTGGCAAGGACGCGCAGGAGGCGGACCAAGTTGACCAGGACTGTCAAGATTTTATTTTTTGCGTCGGGTCTGACCGTCCCAAGCGTGAAGTGTGGCGTTTCGAGTCTCAAATGGTTGGTTGGGGTGTTGAAAACCCGTTACCCACCAAGAGGATGACTTCACTGTTCTTGGCTCTTTTTTTTTTCGTTTTTTTTTTCTTTTTTTTTTTTCTGTTCATTTTTACTGGGGGTCTGTAAAAAACAAAGTTTTTGCTACCATACCAAGAGTAGAGAGGATGAGTTTGCGAATGCCACTTTGGACCCAGTCTGATCAGCCCCGCGAATCGTGAAACCGTCAGCATGTAAGGGTTGATCAAAACGTGCTTTACATAGGGTGACCATTAGGGAACACTCGGGAACCCACCACAAAAGACGACTTTCACATTGGAAAGGTTTGCCCATGGTCAAAACTGGGGCCTTTTTACGGGGATATCAATCAAGCACCCCATACTTTGGAAAGGCGCAGTGGTTGCTTTCCAGGTGCCACCTAGCGAGGTGCTGAGGTCAACAGCCTCAAGGTTTCGCCTTTCCCATCCACTTTTGGTCTTTAAGCTTGGTGGCTCCCAGCCATCCGGTTCCTTAGCTTTTTAGCCTTTTAGTCTTTAAATGTTATGTGGTAGTTTCCATTTAGCCCACTACAAGTTAAACTGTTAGCGGGGGATCTGAGGGCCCAGAAAAGGTGAGCATCTGAGGTAGAACGAAGTGTTTTTCCCCCCAGCAGCTGAAAGCCTCTGCCCAGATAGGCTCCTTCGGGGTTGGGTTGCAAACGGAGATTGGGCTCCAGGGGTCCGGAGCTGGGGATGCCACCGGGCTTCTTCATTTTTAAAGGGACACCATAGGTATTTTTCAGCGGACCTAGGTATAACTAGGCACTTTTGAGAGGTATAACTAGTTTTTTTTTTTAGGCGGACAACCGGAAGTTCCGTTTTGGAGGACTCCTTGTGAAGCTCCCAAAAGGTGATTCTTCTTCTTTTGCCCAGGTCCTCTGGGCAGAAAGAAGTAGAAACTCAGGGGCCAAGGTTATTTTTGGTGATGGTGTTCAACTGGCGACCTCGTTGGAACTTGGGAGCTCATCCTTGGTACTCAGGGAGTCCAAAAACATGGGTGGTTGGCAACCCCTGATTTGGCTTCCTGGGTGTGTGTGTGTGTGGATGACGCCATGTTGGAGCATTTGAGTTTGTGGGAGTGACGATCCTATGTATGAAAAATAGGCTAGCTGACCACTCGATCTTATCGGATTATTTCCCACTTTTAACGGTAGGGCCTCCGAAAGCTGACCGACATCCGGTGGCAATGCCAAAGCGAACCATCCAACTGTTCCTTTCCTTTTAAGGGGATGCCGAGGTTCATTCCAAAATCCCTTGCAACGTTCTTAGGCAAGGACTTTTTTGTTTGTTGATTTGCTGGTTTGTTTGATTGATTAGTTGGTCTTCTCTACTCAGAACCGCCTAAGGAGCAAATGGGTGTACGTGTCTTTTTCTTGCGGTCCTGGGGGTTTTCCTTCAACATCAACAAAAGGTCCGAGTCACAATCAAAGCCGATTTGGGTAAGTGAAGGGTCGGGACAATCCCAGCCAAGAGAATAGCCGCGGAGATCCTCCTTCTTAATTCTTGAAGCATGGTTCTGGGTCGACCATTTTTATACCGGGTTTTGACTATGACTCAATCTGTCTTTTCTCCACTGACCACAGATCTTAGGAACCTGCTTTCAGGAGACTGACCAGCAGGAGGTCGAAGAAGAGGCGAAGACCATAGTCAACGAGGACGCAGCATTGAAGGTCCACCAAACAAAGAAGTAAGTGGCCCGGTTGTTACTCGCGTTGTCGGTGGGTGTTTCATTAACATATATTGACATCATCTCTGCCCTGTTGGCCTGGTTTTCACAAAGAGTCGTAGGTGTGGACATTTACTGGATCAACCAGATTTTGTCACACATAATTCGGCTTGTGATTTGCAAGCAGCTGCACATGCGCGCGCGTATATAGACATGCGGCCATAATGTTTCATGGAGAACACCCCAAAAGTGGAAATAATGTTAATGTCGCACTAACGTTTATGCTCACGGCCACACCCATTCACTCACCCACTCACACGGAATCACACACACCCGCCCCCTCGCCCGCTTGCACGCCCACGCACGCACGCGACGCGCTTCTGGCAGGAGGGCGCTGGCTATGACGTACCCATCGGAGTGGAGCAGGGCGAGGTGGATGAGATTGATCATGTGATGGAGGAGTGAGAGCTGTGCGCAGGGTGCTTTCCTGAAAGAACACGAATTGGATGTTCGGCCAAATTTGATAGCCAGCCCAATAACAGGATTAATTCCCACTGAACGAGGGACTTGTGGGTGGCTTATAATTTGGGTTACAAACAACTTACCAACTTGGCAACGAACACCCAAGTTGAAAACTCGAATCGCATCATCCCCACACACATTCTAATATTTTCCGACCCTAATTCAGCATGTGAGTCCGATCTTGGTGCCGCGTGACCAAGTTCACATGTCAACCCGCACTCCGTCTCAATCGTTCAGTTTTTGGAGGGCCCAGCAGGAAGTCAGAGTATTGGGTCCAGTTAAATTTATGAATGGATTTCCTTCTTTTTGTCTTAGTCATTGGGTCCATTCTGTGATTGAGAGATATTCAAAAACACAAACTCTAGTTGCTTCAGGCTTTTTGATGAATTTGGTGTTGCCATGATTTAGAGGAGTCTTAGTCACCTCAAGGAGTATGAAAAGCGAAGGGCGGATGCGCATGGATCAGCTGACAGCTCAAACTTCACAGGTGCAATGACCTTTCGATGCTTGGATCTTTGGTTCCTGTTGGTTTCCCTTTGGTTTCCTCTGGATGGATTTTCAGTTGAGGCCCAAGGCTCACATCTTTGATTTACGATCCTTGCAACTGTGCTCTCTTTTATTTTGGGCCAAGGTTCCCTTTCGGAGTTTCTTGGGATCACCGCGGACGAGTGAGGCAAACCTCAAGAAAAGCAACCAGAGGATTTCGTGGCTGTTTTTCGCAAGGGGAGTCTCTGAAAGTGAAGTGGTCACTTGAGCCACAATCAAACCCAGTCGTACAAGAAGCGGGTTTGGTAGACCAGGTTTTGATTGCTCATGTCGATAGCCACTTTGGAAGATCTAGGGCTATTTCGCACATGCGAGGACCATGAGGTGGTAGTCTAGGGTTCATTTGGAGATGGGGGGGTGTGCCAGGGAGCGCAATTCAACCATTTGCAACTCAGTTCCCAGTGCCATCCCCTTGGGTTTTTTCCTTTTTTAGTTGGTTTGGTGGCCTGGATCTCCGTTTAAGCCACTAAAAGCTTCGTCACTTTTAGCAGATCTGAGAACGGACAGCCCAGCTAGGTCCCCCAGTAGTGCCCTTCTCTGCAACTTTTTTTTGGGGGAGGGTTCCCCTACTAAAATAGACAAAAAAGGAACAAATCGGGTACCAACTTATTCTCACCTCTCTACTGGAGGACCTAGTAGGTAACCAGCAATTCTCTTGGTTTTCTTAAGGTTCCTTCCTTCAGATCTGAAAACGGACAGCCCCTTGGTTCGTCGTGTTCTCTCCGCGATCAGAGGAGAGGCAGCAGGCGCTTTGGCCCGAGCCCGCGGGAGAGCCCCCGGGCGAGGAGCCGGAGATGTACGAGGGTCCAAGAGACCCACGCGGCCCGGCGAGGCGACCTTCCCGTTGGACCCCTTCCACTCAGTTGTTCAGTGGCACCAATTATGTTTCCCTTTTTTTGGTGGCTGCCCCACTAAAAATGGTCTTCCCCAAACAGGGTTCCCTTTTTTTCCATGGGTCATTGAACAACTGAGTCCATGGTGCTAGAAAAACGGGTGTGTCTCCCTCTCAGGTGTGTCTCCCTCTCTCTCTTTCTCTCTTTCTCTGTTTTGTTGGGGGACTCCATAAATCGTGGGAACCCTCAAGACACGACAGACCCAAATTCTGACCTTCCCGCCAATTAACAGCCGGAACCTGACGTTTGGGGAATCGGTAAGCCAGGACCGATTCCCCCAACGTCAGGTTCCTAGTTAGTTGGTGGGAGGCTAATATCGACTTGGAGGCTTTCAAATCTTTTGTTTAAGCCTTTGTTTGGCCAGGTCACTAGGGGCCCACATGAAACCAGTACATGGAATCAATGAGCCGGGGAACAACTGGGGATAGAATTATCTCCCCCAAGTACTTGGGTGTTCATTGCCAAGTTCGTAAGTTGTAACATGTCCTTTTGGAGCCATGGCTTTGTCTCCAACGCAGAACTCAGTGTGGGAATCTGTGGGTTCTTGCATTCCACCCTGGGATTACACCCTTGGGAACCAGGGTTGTGGGATCAAGGGGTTTATCCCCACTTCTGTGATACAAGGGAATCTCCCCCCTTTATATGGGGGGTTAGTCTTTGGGAAGCCCTTGTGTTGTATCACAGAAGTGGTCATTTCCCACAGCCCTGTTGGGAACTGACTCAGCAAGGTTCAAAAACGGTTTTCTCCGGACATGCATGCGGCTGCTGGCAATACCCAGTGGGTGTATTCCCATACTACAAAACCCCTCAGAGGGAAGGCTGCTGTGACACCAGTACGCCTCCAGCTCGTAGGAGCTCCTCACGACCGATTCGATTCGACGAGGGCGTTTTGAACGCCTTCCATATGCTGAAGAAGATATTAAGTTGTTTTCCCCCTGCTGGTTCATCTCTCTTCTACTGGAATGATTCTCATGTTTCCCCAAACACCCATGTATAGAGGTTTCCCTCGGACGATTTTCGGATCGCTGAGGCTGTCCGTGTCCCGAGTGGGACCCTATGAAGACAGCGCTGCCAGAGGACAAGCAGCATGCCTCCCTGGTGCTACTCGCCTGCTGAGACGGGCATCCGTTTCGTCTTGGTCGCCTTGTTTGGGGCTAAAGGGCAACCAACGTTTTCTTTGTCGCATTTTGCCAAGGGATGTTCGGACAGAATAACTTTTTGCCAACGAATGGGAAAGTTTTCCGTATGAAACCACTGAAAGTTTTCCGCTTTTTAGCAGGGCTTAGCAGACAGCAACCCACGTTTTGACCTGCCGTTTTCCGCCGGCCCGGTGAAAGCTATGCATTTGGGCTCCCAAGGCTCCAGAGTTCGGAGTGGCTCCGGTCCCTGAGCTTTTTTAAGGTTGACCCCGGATCGTTTCGTAGAACCCGTCCCATTCTTAGGGTGGAAGCCCCTCCAAAAGTGGCCTGAATCCAACCAACAGGAATTGGACACCCCCCGATCAAACTCCAGGGGGTCTGCTTAATCCCGGGTGAACATTAGTTGTTTTAGTTGGTTTAGTGGTAGCGTTCATTCAACCCGCTGAAAGTTCAGCTTTTAGCAGGGGACCTGATTGCAGCCCAGTAAAGTTTTGGCCAGCTAGGCTCCGCAGTGGTTCGGAGTGGCTTTGGGGTAGGAAATAGTAACGCTTATCGCGGAAGGACCCCCGTCTTACGGGAGGTGAGCAAAAATCAAACTCGAGTAAGTGAAGGTTAGTAAAGGAAGATCCCAGCCATAAATAGCTGCGGCCGCCTTCTTAGTTCTTGAAGGTCGACCATTCTTGTACCGTGTTTTGATTGTGACTCAGGTGCTGTTTTGGGGGGGGGGGGGCATGGTTGCAAGAAAGAGAGTCGTGTCGCGGGCTCACGACTCTTTTGGAGCAAGAGTCCATCCTTGGTAGAAGCTAGGTCCCCCAGTAGCGCCAACTCTTACAAACTTTTTTTGGTGAGGGTTTCCCTACTAGACCACAGAAAGAAAGAGTGCCCTTCGAACCTCTCTACTGGAGGACCTAGGAAGTATAGCCGTCGCGTATGTGTCTTGCGTTGGGGTGTCTGCGGATGTCCTGTTCTTGCGCTTCACCGCGCCGCCTGCCTTTTTGTGTTGTGGGTGTTAATGCATAGATCTATAGATTTTATCATGGGGGCTGAGGGGGAGAGGGGAGGGGGAGGGAGCCCAAATATGTCCTAAAGAAGGCTCCCTCCCCTCTCCCCCCCAGCCCCCATGAATATATATATATATATATATACATATAGATTTAAATACGCGTACAAGGAAGGTGGCGGTAATTCCTGGGCAGCATCCGAGGCCGTGAGAAAAGCTTTTTTATGAGAATGATCTAATTTGAAAGTCCTAAGGAAAGCTAACAAACAACACACATGCAGAAAAAAAGTTGGAACAAGACACAAATCGCAATGAAGCCAGAAGAAAGCATAGTCATTCGGCCAGCAGAAGTTTGTTGCCCCCGGGTCCTCTTCCTCCTGGGTCTCTGCCTTTCTTTTTGGTTAGCAGGGCACGTGGTATGAGCTTCTGCTGGCTGAAGCTGACCCGTCGTCCTACACTTGCCTACTTGTCCGATCACTCCATACTTCTAGAGGGAATGCCCAAAAGCCAAACAAGCTTGAGAAAACACAAAACCAAGGCCTGAGGGACATGTTTTGCATGGTCCCGATACCTTTTGTCTGGGGGCGTTTCTTGTATATTTTGGATTGTTTTCTTTTGGCCCGCAAACACTGCAAATCTTGGCCACTCTTTTCTTTACTTCTCTGCAGTGAGCACCCAGAGAAACCATCGTCCACTGCGAACACTTCAGCCGCCCAACTCAGAGGGTACCTTCCTTCAAGCAGACACGTGTGATCCTGGCATGCATTCCAAAAGAGAGACCCGGGAAGACGGGTCCTCTTCGACTGCCAGGCATCTAGTCTGGCCCCAAAATTATCCAAAGAAGGTCAGTTGACAATTGCTGTGAGAGTGGCATCTCCTTTTGGGTGTATCTTTTAGGCGATCCCCCAAAATGGTTTTTCGATTTTCCCTTTAATTTCCCTTGAAACGAAACGAACCCCAACAAAATAGCCAAAAGAAGCAGGGTTAGACTTAGGATACATTTTACATTTTACCAGTGACTCAAATTGAAGCAACCAATCGAATATACATTCTGTACCTGGGCCTAACCCTAATCAGAGGCGCCACCACTTTGGACGAACATTTCCCCCGAGGATGCTGCAACGGAGGATCCGCCCAGAGAACCAGGTGGCGCCGTCCCTGAGTGCCTGGGCGGAATGCAAAAACCAGGGGCCAGGGACGGGGGGGGACCCAACCACGGCGTGTCTCTAGGGCTACCTTCCATTTCCATTCTTTCCAGGGGTCCTTCTTTTCATGAAACCATCAAGAAGGGAAACCGCTGGTTTTGAAAAGAACGATGGTTGAAAAGAATGGGAAATCAACCCCTAGAGTGTCTGTCAAAATGGGTGTTGTTTTTTGACTTGGAACCTGTTTCTTGGATTTTGCTGGGAAATCAAGGGAACAAAATCCATTTTGTTGGGACTAAGAAAAGCGACGCCCACATGGGGAAAAAAAACCTGTGAGAAACATTTTCTTGGATAGATTGAGTTGCCTTTTGGGCTGATGCTTTTCGACTAGGCCTGAGCCAATCACGTGAAGCTCGGGGGGCCCTGACACGCACCATTTTTTGGCCATCCGAGCTGACAAGCCGCAGCGGAAAAAACCGGCAAAAAGACTGCCCAAAACCACCAAAAAGCTCTCACAACAACCGCCCAAGCTGAAAAACCGGCAAAAAACCGGCCAAAAGCTCTCAAAACAACCGCCCAAAAAGACACGCACATGGTTTTGAGAGGAATGTCCGGCCCTGATCCACAGGGCTCCAGAAGCTCCGTGACCCCTGGCTTCAGTTGTCCGGTGCTCTTTTCGTTGGTTCCGTCCAATGGTCGGCTTACAAGGTGCACTTCCTTGTCGAACCATGGCTGCTTCCAGTTGTACCTTCCATTTCCATTATTCGAATCTTTTCAGGAAACCATGAAAAACCTGGTTTTTGACAAGAACAATGGTTGAAAAGAATGAGGAATCAACCCCTCAAATGCTGCAAACACGTGGGTGGTTCCTTTTTGTCGGACCGTGTCTGAAGGCAAAGCGCCAGAAAAAAAACAACCCCCGCCGGTGGAGTGCCCCCATTTTTCGGCATATGACCCTTTTCCCGCAGCGGGTTTCTGCCCAGATCGGCGTTTCCTAGTTCGGGCTTCCGGGATCGCGCAAGGGTTCCCAGGAGGTGCTGTTGAGGATGCCACCTGGGCTTATTTTGTATGGCAGTGGATATCTGCCGGCCTCTCCAAGGGTCTTGTTTTTGTTGGGTATTTCCAACAAGGGTTCTCAGGCCCTGCAAGCTGTGTGTTGCGGTTATCAGCGGTTAGGACGAAGGGCTCGCATCATTGAGACCCAGGAATTCCGAAATTCCGAGACGCCGCCTCATGAGGGAGATATGGGTGTGTCTTTTTGCTGATGGTACCCTTTTTGTGGTTGGTTTGGAAACCAGAAGGACAACCATCATTTTTTCTGGTGTTCCCCTAAACAAGACGCACCCACATGGAGCGTCCGCAAATTGCGGCGGTTCTCGAATAGCGCCGAACAAAAGGTTACGCTCAAAAAAGGGCACTGACCAAAACAACTTAGTGCATTTGGTGACCAACAGAAGCCCGGTTGAACCAAATGGTGTATGGTAACTTTCCATACCAGGAACGCGTTTAGCATGTTGCATGTTAAGATTCGCTGGATAGGGACCAGAATCAATTCACTGGACCCTCAAACTACGCTTAGAAATTGGTTACATGGCTTATTGCCCCTAACCCATGGCTCAAAATCCCCATTTTCAAGGCCAGGTTGGCCCAAGACGATCGGCCTGTTTTTCCAGACACCAAAACACGGAGAAAAACAACGTTGGGCTTGTCTCAAATTCCAGGCCAGTGGCAAGTGGCATCTCTCTCGAGCGCTTCGTTTCGAATCCAAGGGGAGGCCGCCGCAGCCGTGGAGCACGCGGGGCGACTCTTCGAAGGCTGGGTCCGGCGGCGGCAGCAGCTCGCCGACGCGCCTCGACCTAGCTGGCGGTGCGCGAGCGATGGGGGTGAGGGGGGGGGGAGTTATCTAGGTCCCCCAGCTAGGTGCCCTTTTTAACCCCTTTTTTTGGGGAGGGTTCCCCAAAATTGACTGCAGAAAAAAGGGTAGTCATGACGACAAAAACGGTCATTCTGAAACAAATGGGTCCCAGTGGAAGGTACCTGGTGATTGGGCTGGGGAGCTAAGCTACCAGGAGTTCTGTAAGGACATAGGGCACGAAGATCCCCCACCTTAAACTGCAGTCTCCTTCAACATTATGTTATATTTTAGGGTAGACTAAAAACGAAATAGAATCTGATATAGCCGTGTTCTGTGTATTCCAGATAGCAAAAATAAGGCTGCACTGTTTAAAGTTTAGTTTGGTTTAAAGAGGAAATCGAAAGGAACACCACCATTTGTTGGCCTCCCTATTTTGGCACATGGTAATTTGTTCTAGTGCGTGAATTCCCTGCCAGCTTCCACCACCTGTTGGGGTTTCATATACCCACGTATGTCTCCCATAAACCAGTAGCGGATTTTTTCTCGGCCGCGCCGAACTGGCTGCGCGTTTATTGACCCGGGAGGTTTTTTGAGGCTGATTCGGTCGGTCGGCTTGACCTAAATCTTATAAAATGTTTATCGACTTTCTCCAAATCTGGAGTCTCCTCCAAGACTACTTTACAGTATACTTTTTGGGGTAGACTAAATGTGAAATTTCTCGGCCAGCAGGACACCGATAGGATCTCTCAAAATCTGGGCTTTGGGCGCAGAGCCTCCCAACGGGGTGCCCCCACTTCCATGGCGAAACCCGGGGTCCCTTGAAGAATCAACATCAATAACAGGTGTTGCCTATCTCCAATGATCTCCAGCTTGGTGTTATTTCGGCTTTAACGGAAGGCTTCTAAGGCTTCCCTCAGAGTCCGGATGAAGCTGCCGCGGCTTTGGCGAAAAGGGCCCGCTTTGGTTTGCTCATGTGACGAAACCAGAAATAGTCAGAGGAACCTTCCGAAAATCGGAATTATTCTCACCGTTCAGTACAGCCCGGATGAGATCGAAAGGTCAAACACTATGGACCCACGTTGAGGGCCCTTGAACTCGAGGATTCATCGGCTCGGTTGCTCAAGGTAACCAACCACTCAAGCGTAAATATGCGTGCGCATGCCCCCCAGAAATACAAAGTAGCTCTAACTGTACCCTTGGTTCGCTGGTTTCCACATGGTATGAGCACCAGCAAGTCTTGGCAGGGGTCATTTTCCAAGTCGTTCGCAGCAGGGTATGCACGGACACCCTCAGTGTTGGATCAACCGTCATGGTCCAGCCCACTATTAAACAAGTACACATAGTGCAACCCATGAAGCACGGCCCTCATCATATCCTGGGTGTTTTTTGTTGAGAGTACCCCCTTTGTTTCTTCCTTCAGGGCAACCAAAGGAAAACCATGGAAATGCATTTCGGGCGGTCCAAATCCTAAAGAGGACCGGCTCGGTCTGCACGCAAAACATCTCAGGTGCTGCCTGAGTTGTCGCTGAAGATGGAGTACTGCCGCAACCGCGCCAAGGAGTCGAGCTCCAAAACTGGGTGTCAGTGCAATTCGGGGGACGTGTTTTTGTTGTTGCGCCCGGTTTTTGTTCGGTTTTCGGGGAATGTCCCTTAAGCCCAAAGCGGGTACGCTTGGTTGCAAACTTGGAATAACCTTTTTGCTGGCAGGTTTCCTCATTTCAGTCAAGGCCCAAATGGACTTTTGGCCAGTCAACTCAGCTGGGAGGAATCGGCTTGCCTGAATCAAAACCCGGGTAAGTGACCCAGACATCCAGTGAGAATTGCTTCCTTTTTTCCATTGTTGCTTTTTTGAGGAGGGTTCCCTTTAACAACAACCGCCAAAAAAGGGTGCATTGTTTTCCAATGGCTACTGGGAATCTGGGGTGAAGGTTAGTAATGGACAATCCCAACCAAAATAGATGTTTATCTCCGCCCCTGGAATTCTTTGCAAGGGCTCAGGTCGACCACTCTGATACCAGTTGTTTACAGTGACTCATGCGTTATTTTGAGGTTGAGAAAGTATGGACCAGAATCAACATTGACTAGTTTTCCATTCCCTTTTACCTTTTTTTTGGGGAGATTCGGTTCCCCTACTAAAATAGACAAAACCGGAAAAAAAAAAAAAAAAAAACAGAAAACAAA
This sequence comes from Effrenium voratum, assembly GCA_963377175.1. Taxonomy (NCBI): domain Eukaryota; class Dinophyceae; order Suessiales; family Symbiodiniaceae; genus Effrenium; species Effrenium voratum. Next base: position 52,169 of record CAUJNA010001101.1, read on the forward strand.
ACATCGGATACCGACTTATTCTAACCTCTCAAATCTGGAGGACCTAGGTGTAGGCAACCAAGGGAACCACCCTCAAGCCAAGAGGAACATGCTTGGGATCCGCTGGGTGGGTTGGGAGCAGACTCACTTGGCTGTGGTTGTCAAAACCAATGGGATCCCATTTTGGTTGGTAGGTGTACCACCCATTCTAGAACCTATTTTAGTGGGGATTGGGATGTTCACTGGGGGTACAATTGGGTTTTGACCCATGGCCACTTGTGGTCTAGCTTCATGACCGAAGTGCTCTGGGCAAGCAAAAATATCGAGTCCACCTAGCCGGACAGGTCTGGATGGTTGAAAAGAATGGCATCGCTAAGCCGAAATCAGCAAAATGTGGATGGTGATTGCAACATGTTTGTTTTTGAGGGTACCCTTCTCAGAGTTGCTTAAAGGGAAGACAAAAGGAAGGCCACCATTTTGGGGTCCCCCCAATTTCGACGCATACCCAAATGAGGCCAATCACCTTGTTCTGGGCAAATCGATCGGAAATAAGTTTGCGAGCTGCAACTTGGGAAGATGAAGTTCTTGTTTTCCCATGACCTATCCCCTTTCAGGTCGGTGGGTGAATTGACCAGCTAAGCATTACCCTGGGCTTCAAACATGTAGCCACCATTAAAGCAATGGGGTTGATACAACCACCATTGTTTACTTACAGATTGTCATCCAAATTGGGTCTTTGCCATTGGGGGGATGAACCGCAAGGATTGCACCACTATATTCCTGTGAGGTCTTTTGACCCGTGAAAAGGATGAGAATCAAGAAACAAACCCACTTGTTAGACCCATCAGATCACCCAAATAACTAGTTCACCCATAAAGTTGGCTTCGAACAAGCACAAAATCTGAACAATAAAACACCACAACAAACAGGTGAGCTTGGCTACATGTGTTCGTGTGCCTAGTGACTGCACGTCAAGTAACACTTATGATATACGCTGTCTAGCTCCAGTGTCCCAAGTAGGTACACCAATTGAATGTAAAGGGTCCATTGCATATTCCCCTTGGGCAAGAACCATGTCGCATGGCATGGTTGTTGACTCCCTTGATTGGAGATTGAAGCAGCAGGGCATCCATGTGTTTTGATGTGGTAGTTTCCTCCCTTTCTCATTCCAGGAGGTATGGCATGGATGGGGCAGACCTACAAGGGTTAGAAATTGGTTCTTACTTATCGTCTTCTTCACTTGACAGTGTTTGAACACAGTTTAGTTGGGAGACCTCGTTTGGATGGATGTTCGCCCGTCAGGAAGTGAGGGATACTTTGTAAGATGAGAAACGGGATAACATGTAACCCTCAAGGGCATGATTCCCGCCACCCAACGGCCCCACTACGTAAACCATGATGAGCCAGCCACCATATCATAGTAGTAACTAGCAGCATCGCTGTACCACCCATATTTTATCCCAGATGTTGAACAAGACGTAAATAGCCGTATGACCACTTGTTGTTTGAACCCAGGCCGTATCTCCCAACCAAATATGGCCATGTGGGTCTCCAGGCATAGTGCCAGTAGAAAGCTGAAGAAGGACCTATTCGTTGAAGGGTGGTGGTTCGTACGGTTCCTGAGCTTCTGATGAGGGGAGCACCTTCTTGTTGTTTTTTGCGGCACCCTTGTTGCGGTCCAACTGAGACGCTCTGGAGCTCAACAACCGTGGTTGTGCACTTGTTCGCAAGGGTTTCATGTCCTAATATGGGAGACGTGTGTTTGAGGCATACGCCTCAAGAGCAAAGCAAATGGGGAGACGGCCAAGACGAGCCCATTTCCGAAGACGGTTCTATCTGGGTCCCTAAGCTCAGTTGTTCAGTGGCACCGTTTTTTTTTTTGTTTTTAATAGTGGCTGCCCCACTAAACATTGTCTTCCCCAAAAAGGGTTCCCTTTGTTTTCCAGGGTCACTGAACAACTGAGTCACCGGTCGCTTTCGGTGCTCCCTCTCTAAGGGTGGGAAAGTCACCGGTCGCTTCGTCGGATGGACCTCCAAATCGGCAGGACTTCGCCTCATCGGCCGCGGAGAACGCACTGCAGGCGATGAAGGATCGCATGGACGAGGCGCGGTTGCGAGAAAGAAATCCCTGGGCTCCAGCCAGGAAAAAGAACAGCAAGACAAGTTACATTTGTGGAAACGCGTGAATCTGGATGTTTTTTCTCAAAGTTGAATCTTTGCAAGGAAGCATTTTCTCCCAAAGGGCCACGCTGCTTTACTATTCACGGTTGTTCTACCGATTGGACGGTCTTTTGCAACCTTATTTCAGGGTGGGGCTTCGCCATGGGTATAACGTTTTTTTTTTTTTTTTTTTTTTTTTTTTTAACGGGGAACTGTTTGGAAGTGCATGTAGTGCTTTGCGCTTGTCGTCTGGAGGCAACCACTTTTCCGCCAGGACGCCGGTGAGATGAGGGGTAATACCAGCCCGGTTGCGTGTGGTGTGTTTGCGGGGTGTGTGTTTGCTTTACCCAGTTCGTCTCAGTTGTTCAGTGGCACCAATTATGTTTGTCTGTTTCCTCTCTTTTTTTAGTGGCTGCCCCACGAAAAACGGTCCAAGCCCCAAAAAGGGTTCCCTGTTTTTCCAGGGGTCACTGAACAACTGAGGGTATCAAGGAATGGTAAAAAGCCATAGGAGCCCACAGGAACCCATAAGAAACAACTCGGAGAGGGAAGCCATAGGAACCCCTAAAGAAACCCATGTTTTTTTGTTTGTTTTTTTCTTTTTTAACGACCCACAGGAAGCATCACATGTTTTTTGTTGTTCGTTTCTTGAAGCTTTCTGGGTGATGACCGCAGAAAGAGAAAGAACGACAGGAAGATGAGTTGGAGGAGGGCACCGAGAAGGAGGTGGAGATGGCCGAGGCTGACGCCGGGGGGGAGGGGAGGCGTTGGCGCCTGAGAACGGGGGGGGGGGGGAGGGCATCTCAGGTAAGGTGACTTTGAGGGCGATTTGTGGGGACGAATCATTTTGGACTCGTTTAGCGACAGGAACCGGGTTTTCATGGGTTTTTGCATATTGGACCCACAAACAGTTAAAGACTTGTTGCAGAGGGGTAAGCAGCAACCAAGAAGATTCTTGGGGACTGCTCATATTTTTTTAGGTCGCGTCGTAACTGGGGCCCGATCGGTCTGATTTGTGTTGGTGATTTCCTAGGGAAAATTCAAAAGGGTTTTGATTGCGTTGCACCGGTCGCGGTGGGGGGGGATTGTTTTTTGGTCGAACATATTTATGTTGATTTTGTTGGTTGGAAGCAACAAAGAAGCGGTGCTGTCTTGATGGAAGACGACCGGGTTTGGTTCCACCCGAGCTCGAATCTGTTGGTTTAGTGTTGATTGGATGCCGAATACAGATTGGACTCAACAACCAGGTTTTAGGACCCCCAAATGGTGGCCTCTTGATTTCCCCTTGAACCAACCTGAAAAGGTACCTTTGGCCTCAAAAACCAATGACCATTGCGGAGTCTTTCTGGAGATGTCCGCACAGATCATAAAACTGAAAAGGGTAGCCTCCACACACACAAAGTTGATACCTGGATCGTCCGAAGTGTGTATTGTTCATGCATGCAAGCGACAGTTTTGTTTTTTCGTGTCTACAGGCACTTGTCACTTTTCACTCTTCTTAGACAAATCCAGATTGGCTAAACGGCGACTTTCCCCGACCAAAGGGCAACTCCCCCGACTAAATGGCAACTTTCCCCGACCATGTTGCCAGCCACAGTTGACAAGACACTTGCAGGGGAGAACGTTTTTCGACCAACAGACTGAAGTTCGGGCTGCTTCGGCAAACGGTGGGAAACAAATACACCTGGAATATATCCAAACCATCTCTTCAGTCGATTTTGGCTTGGAGGCCTCCCCCCCCCCGAGGGGCCCCTTTGTTTTCTTTTCTTGGGGGTGGCTTCCCTTGACAAGCAGCTCCCCCCCCCCCAAAAAAAAAAGGAACCCCTAAAAATAAAACAAGAAAAAACGGAGAGCGGCCTCTGGTGGGGACGTGATGTGTGATAGAAAGACGGTCAAAACGGTATGGTAGGATCTTTGCTGACCAAAACGGTGAGCTTCACCCCATATGTTTGGGGGCAAAAGCCCATTTTGGGGGCTACAACACAACGGTGAGCAGCCCTTCTGGCAAAAAAACGGGGCCAACACCTGTTTTTTGCAAAAAAACAAAAACACAAAAACGGGGCCTTTCACGTCACACGGGCGCTGCTTTTCCGAGGCACCACACCTCCCCCGATCCGGCCGGGGATAGCGAGCACTCGGCGCCAGGGGGAGATGGCCTTCGAGGCGATCGGTGAGGCGCAGGAGGACTACAACGAGCAGGCGGCGCAGGCGGCGATTTTTTTCGGCGGTGGCTGGGGGTGGGTGGGGGGGGGGGAGCGGTTTGATGGGATGGGGAGGGGTTCTGAAACCCAGGGTTGGGTTGCGGGATGTTTGCGGTTGCGGTGGGGGGCGGTTGAGGGTGGTTGGGTGGGGGGGGGGACGGTTAGGGGGGTGGGGGTGTTGGGGGGGCTGGGGGGTTGGTTGGGAAAACCATGTGTCTTTTGGGTTGGGGGAGGGGGGTTGGCTTCGGGATGCCCTTACGGCTTTTTTTTCCGCGGCGGGTGGGGGATGGGGTTGGCCATGAAGTGGGTTTTGTTGGGACGTTTGGAGCTTTTGGGGTTGGATTTGGGGTTTGGGGTTAGTGATTCTGATTTGGCTGCGGTTGGCTTGGCTGGATGGTGGGTTTTGGAAGGGTTTTGTTGGGATTTTTGAGGGTTTGCGCGTTGAGAGTTGTCATAACATATGTCGCGAAATATGTCCAGCCATGCCAATTGGACCATGCACAGATTTGGGTGCTCCTTGAGAAGGATTGCTCCTGTTGCTATTCCAAGATCAGAACACGAGACTTAGGTTTCCTTTGGTTTCCATTTCTTTACATGCGAAATCATGCGGCAGTTGCGGTCCTTTTGTCTTCCTGAAAACCAGCGCCCAATTCTCCATGCGGGTGTGGCTTGGAAAGGCACACATCGAATCGAAATCTAATTGCAAGCCATGGTGGTGGAACGCTGCGGTACTTGATGCGCCTGGTGTGCTTTGAACATGCTTCTCTTTAGGGCTGGACATTCTGAAGATTGTATAATTGTGGCTGATCATCGTTAGAGTATCTTCAATCTTAGAGGAAGCAAGAAGCATTTATATTGAATCTACCACTAGACCATCCAGCACTTTGTCATGAGGTTTGTTCACAGCAAATTGTGCAGAGGGTGAAGTTGGTTGACCTAAAATGGCAACGCTGGATTTGCTTCTTTGGATTGGCGAGTGGACAGTAATTATTCCACCCCATTCCACTGGAAAGCTTCATCAACATTCACTGGTTGGGGTTGAACACGCATGAGGAATAATGTTGACTCCGGATGAGTAAGCCTGTCCTATGAATACGGGGGGGGGGGGGGGGGCGGGAAGTAGGGCCACCACCTAAACCATGCAGGGGTTTATGAATCCGGGGTCAACATTACTTTTAGACCGCACTTGGTCTGCTCTCTCCATTGCCGCTTCTAAGTGGCAATGCGTGGCTTTGCTCTTTTCAGGGTTTCTCATCCTTCCTGAGGGTTCCCTTTCTTTGTGGCTTCAGGGCTCCTTAAAAGGTCTCCATTTCGCCTTTCCATTTGAAACATGTTGCTTTTCCCACCAAAATAGAGGGACACCACCATCTACAAGGCAATGTTCAGGTGCATAATGCCAGGATCCCTGTTTAAAGGGAAATCAACAGGAAACTCACCTTTTTTTGGCGGGGGTGTAGGAACGGATTTTCTGTTTTGCAGGACATGCAGCACCACGGCCAATACGCGCCGGATGGCGGTCTCTATGCCTCCCGGCGTTTTTTCTTCTTCTTCTTCTTTTGTAATGAAGGCGGTGGTTGGAATTGCGGAGCTGACCTGATGTTGCCATGTGTTGTTTAGGTTCGCGACTTTTGCATGTGTGTTGTATGAGCGTTTTCGGAAGTAAGGTTCACTGATTGAACATTATGTTGCATGTTTGACTTCATTAAATGTTGAGGTAGGCGGGCAGGTTTTGGGGTGGGGCAGGTTCCGAGGCGGTTTTGGGGCGGATTGGGCCTGGGGCTGCGCATGCCCAGTGAACATGGGTCGAAACTCCGAAGATGCAGAAGATGGGGTTGAAATTCACCCAGAAAGACCCACCCTTGAAGTGGCCTGGCGCCTGGTTTGGGGATTTCAATCAGCCTCAGTTCCTCGTGAAAACAACGGTGAAAGTACCCCTGACAGGAAGAGGCTTTTTCCTGACACGGGTGTGCTCTTCACTCACAAACCAAGATAGTGCTTGTAGAGGGAGTTGTGTTTTTTTGAGCGGGGGGGGGGGGGAGCTTTTTGTTGGCTTTATATGGGTGTGGGAGCCTGCACATGCATGAGATCCTCTGAAAAGTGCAAGTTGAACACATGAGCACCCCAAAGCAGTACTTGGGATTTTAGACACTGATGTGGTTGCCAAGATCAACCATGCAGATGTTTACCTGTGCCATCTATGACTTGCACATGAACAACGGCTCCGAGATTGAGCGTACTTGACCACGGCAAATTTGCGGCATCACGGATTGGAGAGGTATGCTGCGGGATTGCCACAAGATGAACTCCGCTTCGATAGGCAAATGAAGGAATGAACCCCTCCATCCTTTATGGTTTCTGTCAATTTTGGGGGATCTAAGCGTGCCCAAGTGGTATCCCCAACAGCCCCGGAAGTTCCTGGAACCGAATCTCCGGAAGCCTCCCTGCTCTCAAACCTCGAAGCATATTTGGGCAAAGACCCCGGAGCTTTCAGGCGAAAATATGGGATTCTTTGTCTCCAAGAATCCCCAAGTCTCTAAGCGAAAATCCTTCAATTTTAAAGGGTCAAATGGGAAAACCCAAGTCTGTTTTTTTGTTTCTATGTTTCAAACCAAGCCCAAGGGACCTTTCACCTCGAAACAAGCACAGCACTATGGTGAGTCACCGGATTGCCCGCGAATACTTTGAATTCCACACAGTGAGTAATCTTTGGAACAAAACACATATTTCTGACGCTCCAGCAAACATCTACTAGTACGAGAAATGAGTCCGATTCCTAGAAACGCAGGTCCTGTTAAACCCAATTTCCTGGTGGTGTCCACTAAAACTACGGTGGATGGACAAAAAATCTGTTTCGCACCACCTTTCAGAATCCCTGGAATGATTCGATTCCCCCGCAAATACCAACAAACAATGGTTTCCCATGGTTTCAAGGAAGACATTCCTTTCAGGCCTGAGCCGGGGGGCAGGGCCTTGAATCATTTGCCCAAGCCATCCATCCGAAGTGGTGCGAACGGATTTGGTCCATCCACAGTATGGCCATGGATTCCACATCCCAGGACCAGACCGCCTTCATCTCGGCAGCCGCCACCGCCCAAGACCTGTCTCCTTCTCACGTGGGTCCACAACCCCGTTATTTGGGGTAACCGATTTTTACGGGTCAGGTCATGGAGAATCCAGGTAGGGATTTTGAAAGTAGAAAAAGCTTGAGAGGCCTTTCCGAGCCCTAGATAATTCTGATTAGGATGGACATGGCCGAAAAATTGAAGCTACCTAGAGTCTCCACGACCCTTCAAAAAGGGTTGCTCATTCCCCAAAATTCAGGGGTCCCCCCTTTTTCCAGGGGTCATGACCACTCCAGATAAGTCTTTAAGCGCAACCAACACGGAGGCGGTTTTCTCCAATGTATTGGATATAAGGCACTGGAGTCGATATCCCGACTCATACTCTGGAAGGACACAATTATGCGGGAGTTGGGATTGACGAGACCTTCTATACGTCATGGTTGATAACCAGCTGATTACCTGGTGAAGGGTATTGCCCATCAGTATTGGGGCTTTTTGGGGCCTTGGCTTTTCTAATCCTCTCAACCCTTCAAACGTTTGCTTGGGGAGTAAGAGCCTTGGCGTCCAGTGTGTTTGTCCATGCGATTGGCATGCCCACCAGACTCCGACGGTCCCCGATTTTACGGCGTTTCTGAATCAGGTTCATGGCTACTCTCGGTGCGACATAGCCCCAAAGGAAACCCAAGCAGAATGCAGGTTTAATATGGTTCAAGCATTTCTTCCAGACCAATCAATCTATCTAGCACCAAGTACTCCATTTCTCCATGCCCGGAAGCATGACTTCTCAGCCGTAGTTCGCTGTTTCGCCAGGTGAGTAATTTCCCCAAGGCAGACCCGACAACATGGGCCCGACCCGGAAACTCTGTGAGCCGAGGGTGCCAAAAACCCCTGGTCTAAACATGACCCGTCTGGGAACTTGAGTTTTTGCTTCTGGGATTTGACATTGTTTCCCTTGCGTGGTTGAAAGATCACTTTTCTGGACTCGAGTTGCTCTTGGGTGAGCACAGGAATTTCAGCTCGCCGGCGCTTTCCTGTCTGAGGCGCGCAAGCCGACCCGTGTCTCATTCCAGGCTCGGGAAAAGCGTCCGAGATCTCCGAGCCCAAGCCTGAAGCGATGGCCATCCTCCATGGCTCGGGGGACATTACTAGACTAGGTCCAGCAATTGGTGCCAACTTTCTCACCGTTTCTTTTTTGGTTGGGAGGGTTCCCCTAAAATAGACTACAGAAGAAAGTTGGTACCCTTCTTCTAACCTCTCTACTGGAGGACCTTGTGGAAAGAACTGCCAGAAGCCCATGGACAGAAGTCGTAGTGATTCCTACCGTTGGAATCCGAGTTCGAAGAGCTCCCATGGTTTGCCATAGGCCTTTGACTGTCAGCCGTTTTCCACCCTTTGACCCACGCTGAACTTCAATGCCCTTGGTGGATGTTCTGCTTTTCTGCTGGGGTAGACTTAGGATACATTTTACATTTTGCCAGTGACTCAAATTGAAGCTAACAGTAAAATTTGCATTCTATAACTGGGCCTAACTCTAATCATGCCTCAATCCGCTGCTTGGTGGATGTCCTGCTCCCATCCGCCGAAATCCAAGCCGCAGAGGGAGTGAGGAGCCACTGTGGCAAGGAAGTCGAGAAGCTCAACTAGGTCCCCCAGCTAAGTGCCCTTTCACCCCTTTTTTGGTTGGGAGATTCGGTTCCCCTAAAATAGACTACAGAAAAAAGTTGGCACCCTGATTCTAACCTCTACTGGGGGACGTAGTCAGCAAACACAGTTGGAACTCTTCGATTTGTTGTTCCGTTGCAATTGCTGACGCTCGGACATCGACGGGGCCTTTTTTGAAGCCAATTTTCTGCGTTTGTTGAAAAACCGGATGGCACTTGTTGTCAAACTCGGAGGGGTGTCTCGGCAGCTTGCGGTGCTTCACAAGCGTTTGGATGCAAGGAATCTGGGCTTTGCAAAAACAAGCCAGGGGTCAAGGTTATTTTCAGGTTTGGGTTTTGGGGGGTATGGAGGTTATATACCGCTTACATGGGTGAAACTGTATCACAAGCTTATATTGGTGGTATGGTTTCCATACCTCCATATACCTCCAAACCTCATACCTGCCCTTCAATCTTGCTTTTCTTGCTTAGCTTGAATGCTTCGGGCTTGGATCTTTAATCTTCAACTTGAAAACAAACTGAATATCTTCCCACCCTGCAAAAGCTGCAAACTTTGTGGGCACAATTGTTTTTGCCATCAAAGGGATGGTACTTTCTGGATCTTGTAGCCGACTTCAGGGCTTGGAAATTGTGAGACAGGCTTAGATTGCAAAGATGCGACATTTCGGCTGGAATCTAGCTGGGAATGGCTTTTCGGTGGTAAAGCGGTTTCCAAAACTTGCCTTTAAATTTGTGTGAAGGTTGGTCATGAAATTCGATCTCGTAATGAGTTTGACTTTTAACTGTTCCTTGGTGTTCGAGACAAGTGTGCATGGACCCTCAACCTACCCATTTGGAATTCGCATAATTTTGGGGAAACGCGCCATATTCAAAACCTAAAAAATTACTTTAAGGGTCCCCTGGTTTCATAAAAGTTGCTGAAGGAGCACCTTTTGCTCGCTTGCAGGCGGGTGCGGAGCAATTGGCGGAGCAGATGGGCAAGATTTACGGCACGGGGGGACCGCCGCCTGGAGGCGATTCCGACCATCGGTCGCTCCAATTCTCAGCGACAATCGGTCACTCAGTTGTTCATTGGCACCAATTCTTTTTCCTCTCTTTTTTTTGGTGGCTGCCCCACTAAAAATGGAAACTTCCCCAAAACGGGTTCCCATTTTTTCCAGACGAAGCTCAGCACCCAAAAAAGTGGTTTTTCACGGACTCTCAACCCCTGGAAACGGGAGTTCACCTCCATGTTTTTTGGGGGGGGGGCGGCTCATGTTAAAGGGTAGGTTGAGGGTCTAGGTGCTAAAGGGTAGTTTGAGGTATAGGTTGAGGTCTAGGTTCCGTTTTTCTACCGGGGCTACTGAGTAATTAAACTGAACAAGGTTTCGGGACCTTTCGGCTATTTTGGTATGCTCCTTGTCTACCAGCACAGGGCTGAATCAGGTTTTGGGTCCTGGGGAGGCTCGCGATGCTTCCGGGTTGACCCTTACGGTGAGACTTGTTCCAGTGAAGGCGTGGATGCACCAAATCCGCTTCGCGCCTGTGGGTGAATACTGGGAGAAACCACCTTCCAACTGGTTCAGGCATTTGTCCATAGACTTGCTCAGGGTTAGACCCAAGGGGAAAAGCATGAAGTGGTTCGGTCTCAAAAATAGGGAAACAACAAAATGGCTGGTTTACTTAGATTCCCTTTGAACCACCCCCAAAAGTGTACCCCTAAAGAAAGACACGCATGTCTTACTAGGCAACGTACAAACTTTATGTTATTTAGTCTAGTATCGAGCTCCCGGGAAGATTCTTGTAAGTAATTTGAGGGCTGTAATTGTTTCTCCTATACCCAGAGTTTCCCTTTTCCCAGGATGGGTTTGTAAGGGGTCATTTGGTACCTGAGAAAATCCCGTGAGGCTTCGACTCTTTGCTCCCCAGTTGCTCCGAAGCCTGTTGGGAGTCCATGTTCAAGCCATGTTCAAGCCATGTGTCGCCTGGAACGTCGGGTTGTTTCCATGGTTTAAGTTCGTACCGGTTGATACCATGCCCATGGGTCAAAATCCCATACCCCAGTGAACATCCCAATCCCCACTACAATAGACTAAACTGGGTGGTGTACCTACCCCAAAATGGTATCATTTGTTTGGACCCACACGCAAATGTGTGAAACGCTACCTCTGGTGTGAGCCCAGTTAAACAGTTTTCTCTACTACAGCCAAAGCGCAAATGAATGTGAGGTCACGCGAGGCTTGCCTGAGTTAGCCCAAGTGTACCAAAAGAAGCTCCACAATGATCCTCGATGGAATTGGGGCGCTGGTTCATTTTCCCGTGGTAAAACGAAAACCTGGACTTTTGCGGTAATTCCCTTACCAACAGGGGAAGTTAACCCCTGGTTACTTCCCCTGTCTGCCGCGGACGGACTTTTCCGGTAAGACTGGATAGCCAGTACTTGGAGATGCACGACCAGTTTCAGGGACAGCAGGTTGCAAATCAGGAGACCGGAACATACCAACGTGGAATCTCCCACGATGGCGGTCGTCCTGTTGGATGCCATTTGAACCTACAGGGTAACCCCCCAACAGAAAAGAAAAATAACAACAAAGAACAAACAAACTCACGCGGATACATGCTCTGAAATTAACGATGGTCCACAAGAGGCAGAGCCTGAGCTCGTTGGGAAACGAAAGTACGTCGCCTCCAAGCGACCTCTTCAAGCCTTGGAAAGACACCCTGTGTCAGCGCCTGAGTTCCTGGGCTTGAGTGACTTTTTGGGTTTGGTTGCCGGGTGGGATGTGAGCGCTCTTCGGCTCGCCCGCGCCAGGGGAGCCGCCTCCGGAGGAGGTGCCACCGCCCCCGCAGGCAGAGGAGGAGCAACCCACGCTGACGGAGGCGGGAAAACCGACGAAGAAGACGGAGCTGGAGCACGTCGGTCGTGCGGATCTATGAAGGCTTTAGCTATTGTAATCATTTGTCCTTTTCTTATTATTCTATCAGTATCATCTTCACTATCCTTTATTAGTGCACTATCCTTTGTTAGTATTGTGGTTTTGCGTAATAGGATCGACGTTCTCTTATAGTCTTATACCTACCAGCCTCCAGCACGAACTGGATTGCTATTGGGAAGCGCGTTTTCCCACTTGAACTTGTTGTGTGAAATCAAGATGTCCGGTGAACCCGCGAAAAGTGACACGCTTTTGGCAGAGTCGGGTCGTTACAGCAACAAATGACGGTCATTACGTCAGAAGGGTTGAGACTCCAGGTTGCGGGTCCAAATGAATCGCGAAACCTCTAAGGCTGACCAAAGCGGTTTAGTGGGTTTAGTCCATTTCCGGGGTTTGTGATCTCCGATCCCAAGAATCTCTTCTAAATGTGGGGGTAGCCCCAAAACATGAACCCAAATAAGACAAAATCCTTTTTTATGTGTACCTGGAATCTTGGGGCCAAGTTACACCTATTGCACTTAAGATGATGATGCTAATAAAGATGAAGACTCCAAGAACCTTGACCAAGAATCGATTCTCGTGAGTTCAGAAGCCCCACTCTTCCCAGTGCTTCCTTTTCGCAAAGGGAAACCTTCCGTAGGGAAAGATTTACGGTGGTAAACTTCGTTTTACGGCAACTGGTTGGCCCAGGGGCTTCGCTTTTCTCAATTTTCCCTACCCCTGCGGGCGTAGCTTTGCAGAGCCTCGGATTCGTGCGGGCCAACCCCAGTGGTTCTTTTCTCGATGCCGAGCCCCGATTGGCCCAGTGGCTTCCATCGTTTTGGGTGGTGGTTTCCTCTGGATTTAAAGGGAATCGATTTCTCCACTGAACATATGGGTGGCTCTTCTTTTTGGTGTGTTGGTACCCGTCTTTGGTGGTTTTAAAGGGAAGCCAACAGGAAAACCACCATTTGGGTGGGTCCAACCCAAAACAAGACACACCCAAATTGAGTCATGGGATGGACATGTTAGTACTTCTTCAGCCCCAGCAGATTTAAGGCTCAACTCCTCAAGTCACTTGAGGTCAAACAAAAATCAATTCTCACTTCTTGCCAGGGGAGAAAAACCGCCGCCGCGCGCACGGAGGGTCGGCGTTTTTTTGTTTTGCCGCAGGCGGAGGAGGAGATGGCGGAAGATGAGGAGGTGGAGCAGGCGGAGGAGGTCGAAGACTGGGGCGCCGGAGCCTCACGGCCATGGGCGTCGATCGTCCATGGGCGTTTTTTTTTGTCCTTCTGGGGCTTGGTTGGTTTTTGTTGGTTTCCCGGGGCACGGGAAGTAATCTAGGTCCCCCAGTAGTTTGGGGGAGGGTTCCCCTTCTAAAATAGACTACAGCAAAAAGTTGGTACCGTTGGGCGTCGATGGGCGCCGATGGGCGTGGCATTTCTTTGTGTGTTTTTTCCTTCCAAGGCGCAGGAAGTAGTCTAGGTCTCCCAGTGCCCTTCTCGCCCACCTTTTTTGGTTGGGAGGTTTTTGCTAGAATGGACTACAGAAACAAATATGGTACCAACTTATTCTACCCTCTCTACTGGAGGACCTATAGTAATGTGGACCCCATTTTCATCAACCCCAGTTTATTAGTAGGGGGGTGTCCCTGGGTGAAATGTGGGGAATCATCACTTTTGGAGGGGAACACCCCCCTATTAATCAACTGGGGTTGATTTATATGGGGTCAACATTGCCCTTTTTGGGTTGGTGGCTTGAAGAGAAGCCAAAAAGAAGCCGTTGCCACTTTTGTGGGTTCACTTATTTGGGGACAAACGTAGATTTCCCGTATACATGCTGTTGTCGCTGATTGGTTCGATTGGCGAGTTATGGTTATTCACCCACTGGATACATCCGGCGCACCCGGGCAATTGATATGGTCCATCTGATGCACACACTCGTGGCCGAGAGGGCTTTCATTACCCTGAATCCCCGCGGGGCGAGGGGGAGGAGGGGGACATTGTATGGTGGGGAAAGCGTATCTTCAACGTGGGTTGATTATGGCTCTGGGTCAAAACCAATGGTACCATTTTGGGGTAGGTGCGCCACCAATTTTAGTCTATTTTAGTGGGGATTGGGATGACCCATGGCCATATCTTGGGAAATACAAAAAAAGACGTGGAATGACTGAATGTGTCGTTGAATGGTCGCAGTTGAGGCCAATGTAGGGCAGGATGCGCCCCGTTGGACAATTTCACCAACCTTTGTGGAGTGAGTGGAAGCCAATCGGTTTGATTTCCGTATGGATGTGTTCAGAGTGCAACCTGCAGAAGTTGCTTATGGTTTTGTTTTTTTATGGCTGGACCCCATGAATGGCAGTGCTGCTTGTGGTTTCCCTTGAAACCCACCAAAAACAAGGTACGCTCAAAAAGACACATACTATGCATTGACTCAGTATTGCTTTGGCCAGCTTCGGACTTCGGCTTGCTTCTTAAACCATGCGTTGCTTCCAACATCGCATTGGCGAGATGAAGAAGGGGGTCATGTCCCTTCCCGCTTAGAGGTAATCTCAACTGCTAAGACTGTGCCTTAGGTTCAAGGTCGTTCCCTCATCCAGCGAATCCGATGAGAGCTGATGAACGTTTGAAAAAAGTTGACTACTTCCAAGGATGGTCGAAGTCGGAAACTGAAAATTGCCTTCACGTTTTGCATCAACCCCTTCCTTGAACCATGGTTCACCTAATATGTGAAGACCCTCCTTTTGGATCCCCCCCTTTGATTGGAGTTTAGGGTCCACTTTCCAACTGCATTTGGACAGGCGTGCAACCCCAAACCTCCTCTTTGTTGGGGCGGGACCCTTGAATTTAGCCAACAAAAGAAAACACTAACTTTTATCATATTGTTCAAAAATCAAGTGTTAGCATATATGTATATATCATTTGTCCAAAATACCATTATTAAACCAAGTCTCATATTCTAAGATGGGCCCCCTTTTCTCCCCATGGTAATGCACAGGGAAATCCGGTCCGGGTCCCTCGCAGTCTGCGGAAACGGATTTGGGGGGGCTGGGTACCGGAAGGTGGTGGTTTTTGTAGTCGTCCCCATCGTCTCGTTCAGATGTTCAGGTTTACGTTAATCACAATAAAAGTAAATATCTAGATTATGTCTCTCATAGATACATCAAGCTGGGTCCGAGGGGGGGGGGAAGCACATATTGAGAGGCCTTGGCATAGTGGTCAAACAGTTCAATTAAGAAAGGCCTGAACGGAATGATTAATAGACTTTGAAATAATAATATATTTAGATTAATTAGAAGAACCAACCAACTTGTCTTTTCTCATTAGGCTCCATTTGAGTTGTATCTGAATTCTGATAAGCATCCTGCTTGGAAATGAGTTCCTATGTGAAATATCATTCAAACTACAATGCCCAATTGAATTTTAATGAATACCCTACTTGGAGAAACGTTCCTATCTAAAAGCTAATTCGACGAGAAGTTCAGTTAACGTCTAACTGAAGCTTTGCTGGAAAGGAATTCCTACTAGTATTCTAAATTTAAGTCAAGACAAGAATTCCAATTGAACTCTGATGAGCATCCTTCTGAAACTTGAAGCATTGTAATTAGATACTTGCAAAGCACTCGGCTGAAATTGCAGTTTGAGATTTTCCCGGCTACTGCTTTCACGGGGCAGGCAAAGTAGAACAACCCAACGCATCTTTCCTCACAAGATTGCACTAATGATATAACGTCTAGTGTTACTCCTACTTGTATTTTTTTTTCATTTGAAATCTACTTCAAAATGACAACTCCAATTGAAATCTACTGAAAGTCATACTGAGCGTAAAGCCTTGCAGTTCAAGTCTTGTAGACCAATAGAACTGAAATTGCATTTGCTCGGATTTCTCTTGATTGTTCACTCCTTGTAAGTGGCAGGCACATTACTAGACAAGGTCCCCCAGTAGTGCCCTTTAACCCATTTGTGAGGGATCCCCTACTAAAATAGACTACAGAAAAAAGGGTACCCTTATTCTAACCTCTCTACTGGAGGACCTAGTAGAAGAGCGGGTGGAGGACAAATGCTTTCAGTGGATGGCCTTCTGCTCAAACCCCCAGAAAAAAACAAGCAGACTGGACAAACAGAACAACCAATCTACCCAGACAAACCGGAAAATCCGGGTTCTCCGCAGCTACTTCCAGCGTCTTTCTCATAGGCCCTGGTTTCTGTTTCTTGTTTTTGCTGTAGGTGTTTCCGTTTTTCTGATTTTCTGGTTTGGGACCCTTCTTGTGGAGGACCCTGGCTTCTGGTTCGTCTGTTTTTCTATATGTCCATTGTTTGCTTTTTTTTGTTGTCCAGTTTGTTGCAGCCTTTTTTGTTTGGTGGGTGGAAGGGGGTCACCGTACATATATATATATATATATATCATGTGTGTGTGTGTCTGTATGAAAAAAAGGACCCTTATTCTATCCTCTCTACTGGAGGACCTAGTATATAAACAAGTGGTGCGAAGAGAGTATTTTAAGTCATGAAATTTCCCTGGGACTTGCCCGAAGGTCCCCCTTTGTTGGGTGGTATGTCCAGGTTCACGCCACTGGCATTGTTCAACGACTCTTTGTTTTGCTCCGCTGGGTCCCCCAGTAGTGCCCTTTCTCACCCTTCTTTTTTTTTTGGGGGGGGGGGTCCCCTACTAAAATAGACTACAGAACAAACAAAGAAAAAAAGAGGACCTATGTTGTCCCCATGTCCAAGCCTGCGAATCTGCCAAAGTGTCCAAGTTTGCCTTTCCGGAGCGAAGTCCTGTAAGTCAGGTTACCCTTCGTTGCTGGCTTGGAGTGGTGGTTTGGATTTGCACCTGGCTCTTGTGGAGGGTAAATGGGAACCACTAAACCACCAAGAGTGAAAGCTGAATAAGGACATGGTGGTTGGAGCCATAGGTGTCCTTTTTGATTGTTTTGCTCGAAAAGTAGATGGCGATTCCTGGTTTACCTGGTGTTTTTTCTCATCTACCAGGGAAACCCATCTATTTCCGCTAACAGGACACCTATGCTTGGAGCTGGGAGGGGAATCCCTTCGTGGATCGCATTTCACGCTGGAAGACGCCCGGCTGAGGACTTCTTCCGGGAGTGCGGCGAGCCGGGGCCCAGAGTACGGTCTGAACGTCTTGCCCGTGGGAAGACTGTGTCGACAACAGGACTATCTCGCTCCCGGAGTGCTGGTTTGGACCATGTGAGCAGTGAAGTTGGGATTTGAGCTATGGGATCCATGAAAGATTAAATTGGGGGGGGTTAGTGCCTGGAGCTTAGTGACTTTTTTGGTTTGGACCAGGTGAGTAGTAAATGAAAACAAAAGTTCGGACTTGTTTATCCATTGAAGGTTAAATTGGGGTCGTCAATGTTTGGCAGTACTCCTGGGGTGCTTTTGAAAGTCAAAGGAACCTCTTGAGCCAAGCCCAAATGAGTCGGGTTTGCTATCCCCTGGGCTTCATACTTTTTGGGAAGAGCATTTGAGTAAGTGAACCAATCTCATACATG
Organism: Effrenium voratum; assembly: GCA_963377175.1. NCBI lineage: Eukaryota > Dinophyceae > Suessiales > Symbiodiniaceae > Effrenium > Effrenium voratum. Next base: position 69,635 of record CAUJNA010001101.1, read on the forward strand.
CCAATCCACTCAGGAAGTGAGTTGGGTGTGGGTCAAAAATAGGTACCCCAAATGGAATCCTATGCAAAATGGGCACATGGACGATACCTGCGGTCCAATTCCTGGTTTAGTTTTGTCCCATCCCCAGTTTATGTAGAACCTGTGGCCCACGGGGCCCGAGCGATCCGCATCCCGAGGTTCCGCATCCCTCCCACAGTGCTGGCGGCGCGCCGCGCGGCCAACGAGGCCTACTGGGTAGGGCGCCCCAACTGGGCGGCCGGGAAAGCCCGGTGAGGACCTCGAGTGACCTGCGGTGTTGTTCTTGTTTTCGTTTGCCTCTGGATGAGGCCCCAAAAAAATCAAGCACCGGCACCCCCCCGCATTTGTTGTTTGTTTCTGGGAATTGGGCGGGCCCCAAAAAACTTCAACCGCCAGCACCCCCAACGACTCTCCTTCTTTGGTTCCACCCTCCAGTTGTTTTCAGTGTTTTTTCTTTCCCAGCAAGGCGTGTTGCGAGGCTTCTCAAGCTGAAGAAGATTGACGCAACATGGAAGTGGAGCCGTGCCCCTTTTCGCTGCTTTTAAACTTCAGGCCTTTGGCCCATGGGGTGTTCGTGCCCCTTATCGGAGTTTCCGTATGAAACCGCCAGATCTCGCATCTGGCTGGCGGGTTCTTTCAGAGGTGCCCTTTGGTGTGTTTGTCTTGAGGGAGCCCCTTTAGAAGCAACCACTAAACAAGCGAGACCTAGACAACAGCTGATTTTATTTCCAGGGGAGGCGCAACCGCCAAACATCGAGTGCCAATTTGTGTTTTTGTTTTTTCTCCCCCCGTTTTGAGATCCATCCCTTTTGGCCGAATTCCTCTTGAGACGAGAAACTGTCCAGAAAGAGGGTCTCCCCCAAATCACTTTTGATACACAGACACATGTGGATGTGTCCCTTTTGAGGGTGGCCCTGTCTTGTGGTTTAAGGGAAAACCAATATGAATGTGTTGATTTGCATGGGCTCGGTTTGAAGTTAGCCACTTCACACAAAGACCCGCGTGCCACCCACCCACCAGAATACGGCGGCAAGGGAAGCCCGCGCAGCTTCTTCTGCCTCCCAAGGCTTTCGACAAAGCCATGGGGGTCGCCGAGCGGAAGGCGGGGAAGGGCATTTTTATCGAGCGGAAAGGGTTTCAAGCTGAAAGGACCAAGCCCAAAGAATGCGAGGCTTTGGGGCGTCGGATCCTACTGCAATTTGTAGTGTGCGTCATAAGGGGTATAGTTACTCCCCCCAAAATGGGTGTCTGTTTGGTTTGCCGTTCAAGCCCAAGAGGCTAGTTTCAATGTTTTCAGCCACATAGGCAACTCGTTGGCGCTAAGCACACGGGTGCATTTGTTTGTTTGCATCCCATCTGGTTGCAGGGTGGCATCTTGCCTCGATCCTATTTTGCCCATATGGCTGTGGTTGTCAAAATCAAAACCAACGGGATCCCATTTTGGGGTAGGTGAATTCACCACCCATTTTAGAACCTACTTTAGTGGGGATTGGGATGTTCACTGGGGGGTAACCGGGATTTTGGTGACCTTCCGGCGGAAATTCTGGGCTGAGGCGGCATGCATGTGGCGCTTTGAGAACTGAAGCGGCACGCGAAGAAGCGCGCCATAATTTTGCGGGTCAGACGCCAAGCCCGTGCCTGCTGACGGATCGATCCCTGATTGGTGGAGCCAGTCCACGAAGCTCGAGTTGCCGTTATGTGTTTTTGTTTGTTTTGTGTTTATATATATATATATGTCGGCACGTACGAATGGTGCTGAAGGTTTGACCAAGACCCAAGTGGCCTGTAGATCTCTCAGAGGGTCCAAGTTCATGAGGCACCCGTGGAAGTTCACCAAGACATCCTCGGGAATAGCCGCAGAGGGAAGAGCCGCAGATGGCCAAACTTGCAGATTCGTTCCGGTTTTTCACTCACCTCCCAGAAAACCTCTGGCCAATGTGTGGATCAATGGACGTCCGCTTGGTGCATGTGACGTGGTTTTGTTCTTGAAGCCACTGGCATTCGATGCACAAATATCAGCGACTCCAGGGTTTTGCGACGAACATGGTGAGGTCAAGTTGACAGTATCAGGTTGGTCGAGTATTCAGATAGAGTCATGGCCTTGTTTTCACATGCTTCCATGATTGATCTAGGTTCCCCTGTAGTGGCATTCCGCCCCTTGTTTGGGGGGTTCCCCTACTAAAATCGACTACAGACAAAAAAAATCGGCTACCCTTATTCTAACCTCTCTACTGGAGGACCTAGTTGATGTTTGTCAACGCGTTGTAGGCAGTCTAAGCCCAGCTTGCTACCAGCAGCTTGAAGCTTACCACTTTCTGGCCTTGGGTTCCCCAGGTATGGAATGCGAATCCACTTGCATGCCACGAGATGTAAACCTTTTCCACAATCATATGGATATCTTCACTGTTCTTGTTTTTTTCGTTTTCGTTTTCCGGTTCTGTCCATTTGTAGGGGGCTGCAATAGAAAGTGTTTGACGACCATACCCAGGGAAGACATCCTGGGGCAATCCGCAGGTTTTCCTGTCTCTGTGTCCATCTAGCGCCATTTTGATTCGGGGGACAGGACATCAAACGCTATGCGGAATTGCTTGGTTTTACCTTGCCTATTTGCTAGGTCTCCCACCCTTTTGCCTTTTACCAACTTTTTTGGTTGGGAGGGTTCCACTACAAAATAGACTACAGAGAAAAGGCTACCCTTATTCGAACCTCTCTACTGGAGGACTTAGTTTAGATTCCGAGTTGGGTGTGCCTGTTTTGTGGGTAGCTGTCTTGGTTGGGTTTAAAGGGAAACCAAAAGGAGAAGCATAATGACGTCCACCAAAGGTTCCGAGTTAAAAGTTGCAACCATATTTCGAATAGAGGGAAGGGAGAGCTTGGCTTTATTTTCTTCAAGACTCCCCCTATTTTGACTTCGGTGGTTCAGTTCCCACAATTTGGGTTGTTGTTGTGGGTACCCTTCTTGATTAGTTTCAAGGGAGAGCCCTCATTTGGGGGCAGGGGAGTTCTCTACAAAGCATGCCAAGCCCATGTCGCTTTCTGTGACGAGGTCCTCCAGCTAGGTGCCTTTTACCAACTTTTTTGGGGGAGGGCTCCCCAACTAAAATAGACTACAGACAAAAAAATCGGCTACTCTTATGCTAACCTCTCTACTGGAGGACCTAGGTCAGGGTCCGGCCTCCGGATTTTCTCGGAGCTTTCAGGTGGGGAAGGCCATCCAGCATTCCCTACTGAGAGGGGCGTAGATGGAATCGCCCGGCACATGCCAACGAGGTCGCTCTCGGGGAGACTGCTCACAAATATTCCAGTGGCCCAGGTGAGTGTCGCCCTTTTTTCCCTTGTTCTTTTTGGGGAAGGGTTCCCCTTGAAGCTCAACCGACCAAACATGGATGCTCTTTTTTTTTTTCCGCATGGTCACTGGGCATTTGAGATATGGCTTCTGTTTCCTTGTTGGTTTTTCAAAGGAATCCATCACTGGGACATAGTTCTCCTCTTTCCACTTAAACAAATGGAGGTTCTCCTTGAAGGGCCCACTCAGAGTCAGCTTCCTGGTGGGCGTACCGATCCTTGCAGCAGATCCCTGTCTTGTACATTCCTGCGCGCCTCACTTTGCCCGGGATCGCTGGTCTGAAACCTGATGCGGTTGGTCAACTGCTTTCATTGTATGTATAGTTACCCTCACTCTCGCTAACATGGCACCTGACACAGGGTCCCTTGAAAAGGAAATTGATCTTCCAGGTACCCTCACACAGATGCTATGTTTGTGGGAGCAAGGGTACTGTTCTGTTTTAGTTTTGTACCTGGTTCCGTTTTGGTTTCATTTTATGCACCTGGTCTCTGTTGAGCATGATTACATTCCGGGGCGCGAGGGTTCTTTCGCGCTTTGGCCATTGGCAGACTTCTCCGTGGTGTTTTGCCGTGAAGGTTTCCATCAGATGCCAACCAACAACCAAACGCGGTGAATACCCGCAAGCAAGTCGCTGAAAGAAGCTGCCTGATAAGTCTTTGCTGTGCTTGGTGTGTCATGTGCATCTTGTTGGCTTCTTTGGTTATCGAGGTCCCCCAGTAGTGCCCTTTTCCCCCTTTTTGGGGGGAGGGTTCCCCTACTAACATAGACGACTGAAAAAAATCGGGTATCCTTATTCTAACCTCTCAAATCTGGAGGACTTAGTCTTGTCCCGTGGGTTCTGTTCACGTGCCTGTTCTCATATTTCAATCCTTGGCGTTTATGGTGCTGATTTATGTTCAGAGCGGGCCTGCAGCAAAAGTTGAGCGTTTTCTCAACACCTGAAAACCTATATAGCCTATAGGGTCTTGACCCAAGCGGTTCGTTGGGGTTTTCGGGTGTTTTTTGGGATGATGTTTTCGGTTTCGGAGGTTGGGGGGGGGGGTTGTGGGGGTTGGAGCTCTTGGTCTTCTTAGTTAAGCTTGTTCGGCTGCTGTACCAAAATGGCATTTGTTGCTAAACAAAAGCAACAAAGACTAAGGCCTGCGTAACCCCAGCTGAAAAAGATCTTGAGCCGAACCCATTTGGGTAGTTGACAGAGCCAGGTGTTGCCATGTGATGATTGGTTGCAGCAATCCCAGGACTTCCGATCCATGGAGAGCCCAAAAGCTCGTGCGTGCTGCAGAAAATGCGCCCCAGGTTAGACCTGAGCCATCGAGTCGATGTACTGGTTTTCTTCTCAAACCGGTACGAGGGTTGCGTGCAACAGCCGGTTGTGTTTGACACATTCCGCTGCGTTAGATCAAAACAAATTAAAACAAGTGAGTGATTCTCCAAATTGGAGCCTGCCTCTGAATTCGCGAAACTACAAATACAACGCTACATGTTTTGCGGGCGAGCAGAGGGGTTGGAGCTTTTCACAGCTTGCCATACTCCGAGTAGCACGGCGCAACGAGAGTCCTCAGAAGTGGTCCACACGATGTGGGAGACTCATGGAGGCTGGGGCGCAGTTGAGTTTGGTTCGGATTGGTTCGGATTGGTTCGGCCGATTGAAGCGCTTCCTAGAGCCGAAGTAGAGCCGCAAGCCGCCAGCCACAGGATGACGGTGAATGTCAACCCCGCAAGCAGAACTTTCGGTGGATCATGTGGGAAATGTTTCACCTTGTATCCTTCACCCCCGAATACGCCTAGACGCGATTCGAGTAGAACTCCCGAAACGCCTTTGACACCGCGGACCGCAGCGTTTCATCCGGACGCGTCTCGAGCGAGAGCGCGGGGGGGCCGGTGGTCCAGGCCTCAGCAAGCTTCCTGAGCTCGGGGTGGACCCCTTTGTTCTTCTTTTTTGGACCATGAAATGCAGGAGCTCCTTTTTTCTGGTGGCCCTTTGCGACCCCCATCTGCCACAAGCAATGCTCCCTTGAAGCAAAAGCTAGGGGTTCTACCCCAAAAAGCAGTGGTTGGGGGGGGTGTTGCAGATTGCTTAGGTTCAAAGTGTCCTTTGTCTTGTTGTTTGGAGGGGCTAAATCACATATCGCGACCCACCTCGCGGAGGAGCCACATTTAGCCACAATCAAACCGAAGTGAAGGGGGCATATAGGTTTGTTTCCTTTTTAGGTTGGTTTGATCAAAAATAGATGGCACTGGTTGAGGTGGGGTTTCTTCCATTTTCCAGGAAAACCCATCTATTTTCCAAAAAGGCCACCTATGGAAGGGGGCCGTCACCAGAATTCGGTTCTTCGCCTTTTGCAGTCTTCGTGACTTTCATTTTTCCCCTTTGATGACTAGGCATTTCCGAGTGGAAGTCGCGAAGCCCTACGGACTAAGTAACCAAACCTTTTTCAGACCTCCAGTGGCGCCCGGTCTATCTCTTTGGAGGCTCCGAAATATATAGCTACAGTAGCAAGAACAGCTCACCGGGGCCTAGGGTGGTACCACCAGTCGGAGGCAAACATATGAGCCACAATAAAAAGCCGGGTAGATTAAGGTTAGTAAATGTAAGGTACAGTCCCAGCCAGAAATAGTTGCGGAGATCCGCCTTCTTGATTCTTGAAGCATGGTTCTGGGATTACGACCATTTTAGTACCGATCGGTTTTGATTATGACTCATATGATGTGCAGTCGGCTCAAAGGACATCACAAATAAATGAACCACATGGATAGCATTCCGAGTTTTCGAGACCAAATTTTGCACATGCAATTGGACCATTCATGAACCTCTAGTCCTTGCTAGTTCTCAACAGGGAAGAGCTAGGTGCAGCTAGATGATGGAGATAGACTTGTATAACGTTGAATTCTTGATATTGGCATGAAATAGACATGAGCATCGATCCCAGTGCATGGCGAGTCTATCGACAGGAAAGACAACCCATGCTGCATGGTTCGCCCCATGAAACATGCCCATGCTCAGGCTAGAGGGACCGGATTTACACCTGAGCCACATGCTCAAAACCGATTCGGGTAGATGATCCGGTTAGTAAGGGACGATCCCCTTGCCATAAATAGCTGCGGATATCCGCCTTCTTAGTTAGTGAAGCATGATTCTGGGTAGACCATTGTAAATACCGGGTTTTGATTATGACTCACATGAGATACTGTGGATGGACTAAATCTTGACTGCTATTGGGCAACGGATCTTTAGACTTTGACTTTTTGGTTGAAACCAAGTTGGGTTTTCCACTAAACCCCCAAAAAAGTTAACCTTTTTGACAGGGGGGTCAACAGCAACCACGAAATCCTGCACCACTTTGAAACCATGGAAACCATTGCCTGTTGGTATTTGAGTGGGATTCGAAACATTTCAGGGCTTCTGAACGGCGGTGCGAAATGAATTTTGTCCATCCGCAGTGCCGGATTTTTGTTTGTCAGATCTGCCCAGGGCATACATCTCGGGCCAGTCTTTCTGACCTGTTCGCAAGCCCCAGGATGTTGGTAAGCGGCGCGTGAGAACTTCAAGATGGTTGACATATGTTATTTTTGGTTTTACAGTTTTGTATTTGCGGTCCCCCCTAGGTTCTAAAAGGTGTTGTTTTCTTTAATGGCATTTTCAGGTACGTGTTTTGGAGCTATGGATATGTCACCCATAAAAGCTTATTAGGCACATGTGGTTGCGCCTGACTTTAGGGGTATTCAAAATTAGCAGGGCTCTTTGGTCCTGGCTGGTGCATCCCATTTCGCTCACTGAGGCGGAGTGGCCCGATGGGAGATCAGGCCGGGGAGCAAGTTTTGGGGTAAATCATCGCTCGGTTCATGTCTCTTTGCCGCAGGGCAGAAATAGAAATGACTAGGTCCCCCAGTGGTGCCCTTTTACCCTTTTTTGAGGGGAGGGTTCCTCTACTGAAATAAACTGCAGAGAAAAACAAGTACCCTTATTCTAACCTCTCTACTGGAGGACCTAGATGAGCAGGGTGGGGGCGAATCGTTTTCTTACATGTGTTTAACACGTTCAGCGCGTGTAGCAATGGACATATTCAAGAACTCTGTGTGTTGGACGGGGGTGCTACTGATGCAATCAAGCTACATTCCACTGATGCTGCTTGTGGAACTTTTGTTTGCATTATTTCCTTCGGAAAGGTTCCCACAGCACTTGGGTGGGGACGTTGTCTTTTCTTTATCTTATTATCTTGCGACGTGTGGGTTTATTCTTGTTAAATTGAGAAGGTCCTCGCAAGTGATGGACGGGGGTGCTGCGTGGCTCTTTCCTGCTAGTACTTTCTTGGGCATGCGCTCTTTCATGCTTTCTCTTTTTCTTTGCTCCTCGCAGGACTTCAGTAGGAACCTTTGGTCTGCCTCTCTGCTTTGTTCGTGTTCCCGTAAATGATGGGCGTGGTGCCGGGGTGCTACTGACGCAATCAAGCTCTTTCCTGATGCTTCTGGTTTTTGTTCTGCTGCTTCCACACTCTCCTTCAAAAAAACGGAAACGCGGCTGTTGCTTCCACGCTCTTCTTGTTTTTGTTCTGTTGGTCTTTTCCTAGCTGGAGACGCGGCGTTTTTTGTGCCATGCTGAGCTGATGCTGATGCAAAAAAAACGACGCAGGGGAGCGAAGCGGTGCAATGGCAAAGGTTTCCCCGGGGCAAAGCTCAAGGCAAACATTCGAAGCCACAGAAAAATTGGGGAGGAGTTCACTTGGATGCTGTTTGCTTGGATCTTTACACTTTAAGATTCTGGGACATGATGATGCTTACCCTGAAAACAGCCATTTCTTCGATTGAAGCTGCTTATTGACAAACAAATCCGTCCACAGTGGAACCGTTGCAAACCAAATTTTGTAGGGGGAAAGGATTGCACCGGCTCCCACACTCCAACCTCCAACATGACATTGGGCAGTGATTTGACGTCCCAAGGCAATGGTAATCGCTCAGCCGTCTTGTGGACTATCTCAAACACGGGCGGGACTTCCCAAAATGACATTTCAGCTGCCTCAAAACAACCTTTCGAACTGTGGATGTGGAATTCAGCAGTTCGAACTGCATTTTCATGGAAGTTGCGCCAACGACCTAGCCAACACGCTCAAAATAGTCCATAGTTCCTTTCCCCAAAGCTGGAGCCTCCTCACCCAGAGGGAAATTGGGAACCGAGTCAGAGAATCTTATTTTCTCTACGTCAGATGTGGTTGGCATTTTGTCCAGAGCCTCGAGTCCTATGGTTGGCAAACACCCCCCAGCCCCAAGAGTCGGGGCCTCCCAATTTGAGTCGGGGCTGATATAGCGACGGCCGAATTAATCGGGGCCAGGCTTTCTCTTGGCCATTTTGAAGGTTCTCTAAACCACTACTGAATTATGGTCATGGTTTAGTGACGGCCATTGGTGTTGGTTCCATTTGCTTCTTTGGGGCCGAACGGGAGAAAGAAGAATGCCAGTTGCCTAGGGCAAAGCCGCAAACCGAGGGTCTACTTGAGAACCGTAGGGGATCTGTGGCTTCATTTGGGCATGTCACAAGAGACCTCCCCAAAGGCCCCAAACTTGATTTCGGTTTTCCTCGGGATATTCCGATTCAACCAAGCTGAACATGCTGTCCCAAAAGCATCTCCACACTTTGGTCTTTTTTTAATCGAGGCCATTGCGCGTGTCATGTCCACGAGTCTGTTCATTCTGTGGACGGATGAAATTCTCTGATAAACCATCCAACAGCATTTTGCCCACTCATCACCACTTGCCGGTGTTCAGTTGGGAATGAGGGAATGAGCCTTAAAAAGCCATCCAACTGTTGTTTCCGTACAGGGAATCCCCTTCCGGTTCATTCCATTTCTCATTCCCTAATATCGCAGCAAGAGAAGTCGCGCCAGTTGAACCTCAATGCTGCCTCCAGCTTCAAGGCGAGGCGAGCTTCTGAACTCGGCTCGGTTGAGATCATGAGATCTTAATTTGAAAGGAGAACCGCGTGGAGTTTTTTTCTTTTTTCTCGAAGCTAAGGGGAGCATCGCGTGGAGTTGTTTTTTCTTTTTTTTCTCGAAGCTAAGGGTTACCCCCCTCCAACCTTTTTTCACATGGCACCTGACAGGGGGTTCCGGTTCCTACAAACATGGTCTTCCAGCTTCACACTGGTGCTATGTTCGAAGGGAGGGTTCGGTGGTCTGGTGGCATGGCATTGTTTTTTCTTCTGTCTTTGCGGGTGGCTTTCGAATTTTTCGGCACGTGCTCAGAATTGCTTCCTGGCAGTACTCGGACAGGACAGGATTCCCGGAAGCAGAACCCTTGGTCGATTCATAGGGAGCAAATGTTTGGTGGGGATTCAGACCACTTTTTGCGGGGGAACACCCCCTTAGAACTTAAAGCTAGGACGGGCTTATCCAACCGGGGTCAATTTTTGCGTGTGAGAGATATTGGACTCGGGGTAGCAGGAGTTTCCCTCGCCACTAGAACGCACCAAGCCTTTTTGTACCAAGTCGATCTTGGAACAGAGACATGTGCCGCTCGGTGACACATAGCCCACCAACAAGTCTTACACACGTCTTGACTGTGAGCTGCGTCCATGGGATCTCTAGTCTCGAATACCCCACAGCAATGTGTCTTTTGGCCCTTTTCGAGTCAAATGAGCCAATGCTTTTTGGAGGGATCGAAAAAGCCGTCACAGCATCAAGCGGATCGCAAAAGCCTTCGACCCGACCATGATGTTGCTGCAACTCGCCTTCGGCCTCTATGGCGCGCTGGGAGCCCAGCTCACCTTCACCCACATGGACACCACATGGACTCTTCCCCAGAATTAGTTCCCCTTTTTTGTTTTTGTGCTTTTTGGGTGTCCCCATTGTTTTCCACTAACCAGGCAAAATAAATGTATATTTGTTGCTGGGGTCCTAATTCCAGCCAAGGACCATGGAAGCCATGGATGGCATGCTCCATGTCACCGCCGACTGCCCTGAGACCTCTTGGTGTGGCTTCGGATTCAACGAGGACAAGCCCGCAATGGATGGAGCGGCGGCTCGGCTCCAAAAGCGATTAAAGTCTTACTACTGGCCCTGATTGACCTCGTTTCCGGCTCCAAACATTGCAAGCTCCGTGTGTGTGTGTGTGTGTCTGTGTGTGTTTGTGTCTGTGTCTGTGTCCGTGTCTGTGTGTGTCTGTGTGTGTCTGTGTCCGTGTCTGTGTGTGGCTGTGTGTGTCTGTGTGTGTCTGTCTGTGTCTGTGTGTGTCTGTGTCCGTGTCTGTGTGTGGCTGTGTCTGTGTCTGTGTCCGTGTCTGTGTGTGTCTGTGTGTGTCTGTGTGTGCCTGTCTGTGTCTGTCTGTGTCTGTGTGTGTCTGTGTCCGTGTCTGTGTGTGTCTGTGTCTGTGTGTGTCTGTGTCCGTGTCTGTGTGTGGCTGTGTGTGTCTGTGTGTGTCTGTCTGTGTCTGTGTGTGTCTGTGTCCGTGTCTGTGTCCGTGTCTGTGTGCGGCTGTGTGTGTCTGTGTGTGTCTGTCTGTGTCTGTGTGTGTCTGTGTCCGTGTCTGTGTGTGGCTGTGTGTGTGTCTGTCTGTGTCTGTGTGTGTCTGTGTCCGTGTCTGTGTGTGGCTGTGTGTGTCTGTCTGTGTCTGTCTGTGTCTGTGTGTGTCTGTGTCTGTGTCTGTGTGTGGCTGTGTGTGGCTGTGTGTGTCTGTGTGTGGCTGTGTGTGTCTGTGTGTGTGTGTGTCTGTCTGTGTCTGTGTTTGGCTGTGTGTGTGTGTGTGTCTGTGTGTGGCTGTGTGTGTCTGTGTGTGGCTGTGTGTGTCTGTGTGTGTCTGTCTGTGTCTGTGTGTGTCTGTGTCCGTGTCTGTGTGTGGCTGTGTGTGTCTGTGTGTGGCTGTGTGTGGCTGTGTCCGTGTCTGTGTGTGGCTGTGTGTGTCTGTGTGTGGCTGTGTGTGTCTGTGTGTGGCTGTGTCTGTGTCTGTGTGTGTCTGTGTCTGTGTCTGTGTCCGTGTCTGTGTGTGGCTGTGTGTGTCTGTGTGTGTGTGTGTGTCTGTCTGTGTCTGTGTGTGTCTGTGTCCGTGTCTGTGTGTGGCTGTGCCTGTGTCTGTGTCCGTGTCTGTGTGTGTCTGTGTGTGGCTGTGTGTGTCTGTCTGTGTCTGTGTGTGTCTGTGTCCGTGTCTGTGTGTGGCTGCGTGTGTCTGTGTGTGGCTGTGTGTGTCTGTGTGTGGCTGTGTGTGTCTGTGTGTGGCTGTGTGTGTGTGTCTGTGTGTGGCTGTGTGCGTCTGTCTGTGTCTGTGTGTGTCTGTGTCCGTGTCTGTGTGTGGCTGTGTGTGTCTGTGTGTGGCTGTGTGTGGCTGTGTGTGTGTGTCTGTGTGTGGCTGTGTGTGTGTCTGTGTGTGGCTCTGTGTGTCTGTGTGTGGCTGTGTGTGTGTCTGTGTGTGTCTGTGTGTGTCGTGCGTGCGTGCGTGCGTGCGTGCGTGCGTGCGTGCGTGCGTGCGTGCGTGCGTGCGTGCGTGCGTGCGTGCGTGCGTGCGTGCGTACGTGTGTGGCTTTGGCTTTGTCTTGGGCGTGGGCTTCGGCTTTGGCTTCGGCTTCGGCTTCGGCTTCGGCTTTGGCTTTGGCTTCGGCTTCGGCTTCGGCTTTGGCTTTGGCTTTGTGTGGGTGTGTGTGTGTGTGTGTGTGGGTGTGGGTGTGGGTGTGTGTGTGTGTGGGTGGGTGGGTGGGTGGGGGCGTGGGTGTGGGTGTGGGTGTGGATGTGGGTGTGGGTGTGGGTGTGGGTGTGGGTGTGGGTGTGGGTGTGAGTGTGGGTGTGGGTGTGGGAGTGCGTGTGCGTGTGCGTGTGGGTGTGCTTGTGCTTCTGCTTTTGCTTGGGCTTGCGCTTGCGCTTGCGCTTGTGCTTGTGCTTGTGCTTGTGCTTGTGCTCGTGCTCGTGCTTGTGCTTGTGCTTGTATGACTTGCGCGTTTGTGTTTGTGTGGCTGTGGCTGCGCCTGGGACTGTCTGCGCTGCATACGCGCCCAGACCCTAAACCCTAGTAGACCCTAGACTAGATCCTAGGCCCCAGACAGCAGTTTTAGTCGCGCGCTCAGGACGTGTTCACCTTCGGGCATCACGGGGCGGTGGATCTAGCCGACTGCCCAATGGCTGGATGTGGCTGCGGCTGCGGCTGCGGGGCAACCACCACTGCCGGCTGTGGCTGCGGCTGCGGCTGTGCGGCAACCACCACCGCCGGCTGTGGCTGCGGCTGCGGCTGTGGGGCAACCACCACTGCCGGCTGTGGATGCGGCTGCGGCTGTGGGGCAACCACCACTGCTGGCTGTGGCTGCGGCTGTGGGGCAACCACGACTGCCGCCGGCTGCGGCTGTGGCTGCGGCTGTGGGGCAACCACCACTGCTGGTTGCGGCTGTGGCGCTCGGCGCTTGGGGCAGAAGAAGCAGGCGAAACAAGTCAACCCCTACATCCCGCGAGTGAGGGACCTCAAGCTCAGCCTGCCTTCTTTCACCACGCCGGGCCCAGCACAATCCCTTGGACACCCGGTGGCGCAGCTTTTGCCTCTTTTTTTTGATGTTTGTTGGGGGAAGGGCTTCCCTTGCAATCAACAAGGGGTGACCTTGTCCCCTCCCTTTTCATGGGGGCTTCACTGAGGACATGTTGGGGGTGTTGTGGGCATTGCCATGAATTCGGTGCTCTTTGTGCACGAGCATCCAGATGAGGGCATGACCTGGCTCTTCGACAAGTGCCTTTGTTCCTGGCAAGTTGTGTAGCTTCCATTTGCTTAAGAATATCTCTGTTTTTTGCCTTTTAAGAGGGGGATGGACATATTATTTTTCAGGAGATTTAAGCAAATGGAAGTTGGTTGTTTATTTGTTTGGTACTCGGGGCCAAACAAGCCGTCGGTTTTTGCCACTATGGCCCCGTTCAGTTGCGGCGGCCATGGAGACACCTTTGGGCACTACCACTACCATGCGCCGCCCCTGTGCTTGCCACCTGCCAGGAGTTGGCAGTTTTTGACCTGCTAGGAGTTCGCCGTGTATTTCGGGGTCTTGGGCACACAAGACAAAAACAAAAAGTCCGAAGGACCCCGAACAACAGAAAACACGGAAAGCCGGAAAAAAGAAAAGACAAGCAGAAATAAATACAAGACACACGGTGCAAGGCCTTCACTCGAACAAAACAATCGCCAAGAAAGTTTCAAGCCGCTTTGCAAGGCTCAGCAACTGAGGATTGATGATACATATTCTGTTCGGCCCCAGTTTTGACCACGGATGGCTTTTCCATCTTGGGACACTGGAAGTTAGGGGTCTTTCGGACTTTGCATCTTGACTTCTCCCGCCCCACCCCGCCCTCCCGCCCCACGTGCTTCTTCGCACGCGCGTCAGGCTCTCGTCCCTGGGGGTGCCCACGCCCGCCAAGGGCTCCTGGTGGAAGACCAGCGGTGCCGAGGCCTGGCCACTGGAGGGCCCCGAGCTGCAAATCGGCTGGGCGCTGGACGGGGCTCCCATCATGGGACCCTTCCGCGCAGGCAAGCGAGCCCCGGATTCACCGAAGAACATGCTGCGGGTGGTTGGTTGGTTGGTTGGTTGGTTGGTTGGTTGGTTGGTTGGTTGGTTGGTTGGTTGGTTGGTTGGGTGGGTGGTTGGGTGGGTGTTTGGGTGTTTGGGTATTTTTTTGTTTTGTCGGTTAATTTCGTTTGGTCTGGCTGGTTGGTTTCGATTTGTTGGTTGGTTGTTTAGTTGGTTTCGTTTCGTTTGGTTTGTTTGTTTGGTTGCTCGTTGAGCCCGTGCCCGGGGGACGGGCCATTCTCTCGGAAGCTTTTTGGGTCGAGCGGCAGGCCACGTCTTCCCTTTCTACAGACAAGCCCGGGCAATCCACAAGCCCAAGCCAACCACATGAAACTGGCTGGTTTCTCAGCGGGGGCTGGGAATGAACCATGGGATTCCGTTAGGGGATAGGGTCATTCCAACCTATTCCCTATCGAACCAGCAATCCCTTCTTGGCACAACCCAGATTAGCCCATGAAGCCATACCTCTAGCCAGTAGAAAATTAAATTTAATTATAGGTTCACAATGTCTGTACCGAGGCATTCTCCTTGACATAAAGCCCGGGCATTGCTTTCGGAATAACTTTGGAAACGCCCAGTTCGGTGCCAGGTTGCATGCGATATCCAAGATTCAGGTAACCCCCTTGGTGGGTTGAACCCGAGGTTCTTTTAGATAATTAAGCGGGAAACTGGCCCTAACCTCCGTACCCGAAAATCCAGACCAACAGTGAAAGGGAAGCTGAAAGGCTGATCAACGGTTTCCCTTCAAAACCAACCAAATAAGGGGTACCCAAAACAAAAGACCCATCTGGCTTCCTCTGTGCGTAGATGATGCAAGCTTCGCCACTCAGGAACCAGCACGGAGTCTCTGGATGAGTGCTTCGGAGCCAGCGACCCCGTCACCGGCGAGTATCGGTACTACTTGGTGCCCACGGCTCCCTATATGCCGCCATGCCTGCGCGGCAAACTGGGAAACATCACCGGCTACCGCGCGAAGAAAACGGAGGGCCAGCCTTGTGTGGAGGCGAAGAAGGGCCAGATGCAGACAGCAGCAGTTGACGGAGGGAAGGAGTTGACCGGAACAGGGTGCCCGGAGCATGCCATCTTCAAGGAAGTGCAAACAGGGCATCCATTCGGCAGCAAAGTGAAGGTGGCACGACAGCTTAAGAGTTGCGGGTGTGGTGCTTTCTATGGCACCTGCCCAAGTGGAAGTGGCTGCGGCTGTGGCGGCGGCTGTGGCTGCGGCTGCGGTGCAACCACCACCGCCGGCTGTGGCTGCGGCTGCGGCTGTGGGGCAACCACCACTGCCGGCTGTGGCTGTGGCTGCGGCTGTGGGGCAACCACCACTGCTGGCTGTGGCTGCGGCTGCGGCTGTGGGGCAACCACCACTGCTGGCTGTGGATGCGGCTGTGGGGCAACCACCACTGCCGGCTGTGGCTGTGGCTGCGGCTGTGGGGCAACCACCACGGCCGGCTGTGGATGCGGCTGCGGCTGTGGGGCAACCACCACTGCCGGCTGTGGCTGTGGCTGCGGCTGTGGGGCAACCACCACTGCCGGCTGTGGATGCGGCTGCGGCTGTGGGGCAACCACCACTGCCGGCTGTGGGTGCGGCTGCGGCTGTGGGGCAACCACCACTGCTGGCTGTGGCTGCGGGGCTTATGCATGCCAAGGCGGGCTGTTTTGTGGCTGAAATGATTTTAAAGCTCAATGTGTTATGTGAAGCTACTACACCTAGAACCATACACCGCTTCGCTTTCGCCTGACTGTGTAAGTCCAAACAACTGCCCGTGCAAGAAATCCCACTTGGGCAGCTCATAAAATCCCAGTGGCCATGTTTCAGTAGAACACAAAGCCAGCCCGAGGCTTTTGGTTGCTCAGGTCAACAGTTTTGCGCCATGGGCATGACGAAGAAGACCAGCGCTGGAACCGCAGTTAGCATGTCGCAATGCAACTTGGATGGCCACACGATTACCATCGACACCCTTCAGGACGGGCGAACGAGACAAACCCGGACTGCTTGGGTTCTCTTTGGTTGCCCTCCAAGCGTTCCTGTTTATGCTTTCAGGGTCAGTGGGGCAACGGTTTCTGTCACCATTGACCAAATTCAGGACCAGCGACCCTGCCTTTTCATGGCAATCACTTTCCCGAAAAGAGCTTTGCGTTGATTTCTAGGTGTTTTCTTGTCTCACGGGCCCCGCGTGGCCGCGCAGGCTCGGGAGTTCTTGAGCTAGCACCAAACCTGCCTTGCTGCTGATGTTTCACGCGCCTGCTGATGTTTCGGATGCTCAACTAAAAAGGCAACCAACATGGTGACTAGGTCCCCCAGTAATGTCGTGCTCTTTTACCCTTTTTTGGCGGAGGGTTCCCCTAAAATAGACGACAGAAAAAGTAGGTACCCTTATTCCAACCTCTCTACTGAAGGACCTAGCGTCCATCGGCTTAAGGATGTGTTTTGAAGTGCCCGTGGTGTTAAAGAGACTCGATTTGACTGAACATATTGCCATGTTTCGGGGGCGAAATCTGACTTCTCAGTTCGGCGCGCTCTCAACCAACATGGGGTGGAACCTAAGGCAAGGACGAAACTTTTTAAGTGCAAGCAGCATTTGTTTTTGGTCCAAGCATTGTTTTAATGGTGCCTGGACCTTCAAACCACCCTCTAACATCAGGTTTGCCCTAATGATGGTGGTCTGAATCCTTAAGTCCCCAAAATGGCCAGCTGGTTTTTCCTCTGGTTTCCATTTTCTGGCTGGTTCGCAGGGAATGAGGGACCCCTACAAACCATCCAACTGGTGGTTTCCTTTAGCATCTGGTCATTCTCTACCTACAGAAAATATCAGAGCTGACGTTCGAGACTCCTGCAGGACTTGTCGAGTTATGAGCTGACGTTCGAGAATGGCCGCATGAAGGTGGAAGCAAAGCGCATGTTGACCACAGGGGATGCCACAGACTACGAGCTCAGCTTGGACAAGACCTACTACATCCTTCTGGTCGTTCCTGGTTTACATGGTGTCAAAATCGGAATGTCTGGTTGTGTCAAAGTCGGGACGTTCTGTCAAAACAGAGTTGAGTATGTGTGTGGTGGTGGCTAATTAAGATAGTTTGCCCTTCTGCTTGTAGCTGTCATAAACAAGTATGGGTTGTGTTTGAAAAGGATTAGATGAGGAACCAACCCCTATAGATTCTATTCACATCTCTTTCGTGTTGGTTTCTTATGGTTTGATTTTTCCCCTTCTTTGTTTCGTTTTCCCCGGCTTCGTTTTGTTTGTTTTGTGCTCAGGTTGGAAGCTCCATCAACGTGGGGTACCACGGAAGCTCTGCCACCACAAGCTTGGTATGCACCAGCAGCCTCACGCAGAAAGGCGCGGAGCCTCGAGTCAGATCGCTCGGATCGCTCGGCTCGCGCGCGGCTCGGATCGTCCCGATGTGGCGGGGCACGTCGGGCGTGACGACGGGTCCCGGCCCGAAAAAGTTGTCCCGTTTGGGGCTCAATCGGTTCACGTCCAACGACGTCCAAAAGTGATGGTAGTTCCCTGAGAAGCCGGAAAAAGGAACCAACACATGGTGTTGGGAAACATTTTACATTTTTGCTTATGGTGGTTTAGTGGGAATCCCCACTTGACTGCTAAAAAATATGTTTTTGCTCCCCTTCCAACGTCAACCAATAATTGGGATGTGTTGTTTGGTTTTTATTATGATTTTTAAATAGCGACGTCACTTTGGCTTCGACATCACCCGTGAAGCTTCCTCCTAGGGGCCCATTTTTTGTTGGCGGGCGAAGATTTTTTTTCCCGGAACACATGGACATGATGCAAGTCTCTAAACTTGAAAATCCCTGATTTGTTGATTTACTTGTTTGTGTGTGTGTGCACTTGCTTCATTATTAATGTTTATTTGTGTGTTGATGAGTGTTCATTTAATTATTGTTGATTACTGGATTGATTGACTGATTTGTATTTATTGGTTGAATATGTATCTGTTGATTTCATGTTTTACTACTTCATATTTTTTAATGACTAACATGTATTGATTGTATGTTCTATGTTGTGTTTTAATTTTGTTTGCTTATTTTTTTGCTTATTTGATATTTTATTTATTATCGAGTTTGTGCATATATTCATGGCATCAGATTAGTCAATAGTAAGTTAGTTGGTTTGCTTGATTGCTTGCTTGCTTGTGCGCTTCGCTTTGATTGACGTTTCTTTGACGTGTGCTTGTGATTTCCAGCAACATGTCCAGCATGGATGCCGGCTCAGTTTCAGTCGGGAGCTTTTCTAAAGACAGCAACCACAAGGCACATGTCCCACCCCCTTTTCGGCCGCCTTTTGGGCGAACGCTTTGCCACGAGAAAGAGAGGCAGAAAGGATGAGCCACCTCACTGCCTAGCAGGCCTAGCAGTCAATCGAGTGGGAAGCCAACAGAATTCAACCCCTTGAGTAAAAGGGAATCCCCTGGTTCCGGAATCCAGCTCGTTGACTCATCCGGGTCCAGGTTTTTCCACGTCTGCCTCCTGACAGTCCCTTCGTGCAAAACCAGCCGTTCTGCGTCGTAAGTCAGAGTTTCCCAGAACTGCCTTTGGAAATCGCTCAGAAATCAAACGCGCGGAGCCTATTGAAAGGAAGCGGCCGGAAGCGTCTCGGGACCACTTTTGCTCGCGCAAGGAAGGCTTCCGACTTCTAACACCAGCGCATTTTTTTGGGTATCAGTCCTGTCCTAGCATTTTCATGGCATTTCCGGCGGCTGTTTGTTTTGGCGCGAGGCGATTGCAAAGCCGCCGCTGAGTGGGACAACGGCCCCCCACCTTTGGTGGTGATGTCGAAGTCCTTTGCCATGAGCCTGTGCTGGCCTGTGCTGGTAGCAATGGCCTTCTTCCAGTGAGTATCCATCCTTCAAGGGATTCGAGGAGGGGGGATTTCGACCGGAGATCTCCATCTATGGCAACCCATTCTTCCCCTAGAAAAGTGAACCTTGGGTGCCGGAATCCCCCTCCCCAAAACCGAAGGGCCGACGGTTTTGAGACGGCGGAAAAATTGAGCCGAGCTCCAATTCGGCCGAGGGGATTGCAGGGAATCTACATCCACTTCGGTGTGTTGGACGGCTCTGTCCCGGGGACAAGACAAGTGCCCAAGGCAGCCCAGATGCGTTGTGGTGAGATGGATGGTGCCTGTTAGGCGTTTGGGATATCGACCTCAAGGCTGACGACTCATGGTTACTGGGATTTTCACATGAACCTAAAATTGTTTGTTCGTTTGGCAGACATAACAGCGCCTAATTATTGCCCGGCTCCCAAGCATGGACGATCACGAAGTGTTTCCATTTTCTGGTTAGGCAGCTCAAGCGGAAAAGAAGTGATTGAGGCTATTGCCGACTTCAGAAAGCTTCAGAAGGGGGCACCCAGGGGAAACTTGCAGTGAGTGCCGCACAACCCGAACCCCGACTCAGGCTGCACAAACCCAGCGGGCTACTTCTAGGGGTGATTTCCACTGCGTTCCGGCCGTGCCCAACCCTTCAGGCCAATCCTAAACCGACCCAAAACCAACCCTAAAGCGAGCCGAGGAAGAAGCGAGCAAGGCAGGAAGCTAACAAGCAAGCTTAAACCAACCCTGAACATACCTAAGCCACCCCAAGCCAATCCTAAAGCAAGCCAAACCCCATCCTCCTAAATCAACCTAAACCAAACCCACCCTAAGCCAACCCTAAGCCCACCCTAGGCCAACCCCAAAGCAAGCCCAAACCCACTCTAACCCCACCCTAAACCCACCCCAAACTAGCCTTAAACCAACCCTAAACCAACCCTAAACCACCCTAAAGCAACCCTGGACCAAAACTACGGCAATCAACCCTTTGCCAACCTGGACAAAAAGAGGTCTAAACCAACCCTCAGTGGACTTAGTTGATCCCTAAATCACCCTAAGCCAGCCCTAAACCAACCCTAAACAAAACCTACACCAGCGGAAACCAACACTACACCAACCCTAGGCCAAGATCTTTGAAACGTCTTAAGCGTCTTGGCATACGTCGTCCCACTCAAAATCAGTGACGCGTCCAGCCTTTTGGACAGGGATGCAAGCGGCTTGGCCGCTACGGCAATGATTGTTGCCTCGGCATCCAATGTTTCTTTGGCCAGCCATCCCTGGCCAGCGCCCTTTTTCGGGCTGCGTCACCTGATACCCGGCACAAGCTGCAAAGTCTGTTGTGCCGTTCCGGGCTTCCGACCTCTTGGAGACCTCTTGGAAGCGAAAACAGCAACCACGGGGGTCCCCGAATGTATACGAAGCACTTCTCTATGGAGGGGTCAATGAATCTTTAAAGCCACGAAATCCGTTGGGCAGTGGAATTCGGCGGATGGATCGAGTCGACTGCTTGGCGGGAAGGCCAAAAGACAGCGCGTAGTCGATGTGCGCTCCAGATTGTCGTTCAGCTCTGTTTGAGAGATGCGCTTTGGAGCTCTAGTTTGAGGAAATTATTAGTTGTCTCCGGTTACCATGCTGCCTGTTGCTATCGAACCCAGATGTGCAACCACACACGTCCATTTCGCCCATGTTTGTCATGGGCGTGTGTGAACGTGGGCGCGTGCGTGCGCGTGTGGGTGGGCATGTGCAGGCATGTGTGTGTGTGTGAGTGTGTGTGTGTGTGATGTTTGAGCTTGTGCGTTTGTGCTAGGTCGCCCAGCAGTGCCCTTTTACCCTTTTTTGGGGGAGGGTTCCCCTACTAAAATAGACTACAGAAACAAATCGGGTACTAACTTATTCTAACCTCTCTACTGGAGGACCTAGTGCGTTTCGGTGCGTGTGTTTGTTTGTTTGTTTTCTTTTCTGATTTGCCCCTTGTCTCTCGCCTCACGTGCGCCCAGAGCCCGCCAAAGTACTCCTTCACGCACTCGCCGGTGCTGAGCCCTGCCCCCGGTGGTGCTGTTGTCCTGCGAGGAGTGGCCATAGTACTTGGTGGCAACCATCTTTGTAGTCTTGTAGCGTTTGGTGGTAGTTTCCATTTAACCCACCAAAAGTTAAACTTTAGCGGGGGATCTGAGGGCAGAGTAAGTTGGTCGTTGGGAGCCCGTTCGGATTTGGGCTTGTGAGTCCCTGGTTCTTGAAGAGGGTAACTCGGAAGCTGCTGAAACACCAGCTGATACTATAGTCAAACCCTGAAAGGCTCCCGCTGGTCTAATCACCCGGGTCATGTCGAAGAATTATTGTGCTGCCTCGTTGACAAGGCCTTTTTGGTATGAAAGATTTCCAGGAGCCAGTCTGGGACATCTTTGTGTTTGAGAACTCGATTATGGCCATGGCTCAAAGCCAATGGTGCCATTTTGGGGGTTTTTCGGTGCACCACCCATTTTAGTACCTGTTTTAGCGGTTGGACTGGGATGTTCAGTGGGTAGCCCGGGATTTGGACCCATGCAAGACCCATATTTGTTGAAACAAACACCACCAATGGGTTGCTTGTTCCTTTCCTTCCAGACCTGGCTGGTGGCCGGCCGGCACTCTTTGCTAACGCGGGCCTTTGAAATGTGATCCATCGCTCATTTGCAGCGGCACTTTCTGACTCCCTCAGTTCCGTTTCGGGGGCTTTAGTCACTTTTTGGGTTTGGAAGTGTGAGTGGTAAACAAAAGCTGGAACTTTTTTGGGGCCAATCCCCGCAGGAAGTGAGCTTTTCATTTTTCTTTGGGTTTACACGGAATCTAGCACTGGACAAGCTTTTTCAGGCAACGCACGTCTAGGTAAGCTGCATGGTTGTCGTCCTTAAGTTCCTCCGGTCTGTCTCAGAATCGGGGACCCCTTTTTGGACGCAAATGGCCGAAGAGGTGCCCTGTTTCAGGCATCAACATGTTCAGGAGCGGGTGTAGGTTTCCTCAGGGTTTTGGAGTGCCAAGTAAGTTGCAACGGTAACCGTTCTGCTATAACCCGCTCAGAAATCCAGCTAAGCGGAAATCGGTCTGGGAGTGGGTTGGCTAGCCGCTTACTTAGTTACTTGGCCGAACATCCAAGTACCATGGTTGAATTGGTCAAAGCTCATGGCTATGGTGATGTGGCTGTGGGTCAACACCAATGGTACCATTTTGGGACAGGTGCACCACCCATTTTAGTCTATTTTAGTGGGGATTGGGATGTTCACTGGGGGTACGGGCTTTTGACCCATGGCCATGTGCTTAAGCTGAATGCTTTTGGTAATTGGCAGTGCAATCCTGCTATGAATTCTGATACCTTTTCGTGGACATGTTCATAGGGATTGACATGTCTACCATGTTTGAGAGTTGTTCCAATCCATTGTGTTGTTTGTAGCTGCAGCAATCAACTGACTCCATGTCGAGCAACAGAACGAGGCGATCACCTAGTTTCTCGGGTGTGTTTTTCTGCAGGGTACCACTTTGTTGTGAGGCCGTTTATGGGGACACACACACATACGCACACACACACACACCATTTGGGCGCTTGGAATGGAGACAGGTGAGGGCACACTGCCCATAAGGCAAGAAAGACTATGTTTCTGCAGGGTCTGGGTTGTATAGTGCAGGAGAGTCCGAGGGCATTGAGTGTAAGCTTGGGAAATGCAAATGCACGTAGCATTTGCAAGCTATACGGACTATAGGGACCAGTGAGCAGTGTGAAATACCTTCTTGAGGAAGTTTATTGAAAATGGGGTTTCCGCGGGTGCTAAATAACTCTTGATGCCTTTTTCCTCGCAAGTGCTTGATCCTTTTTTTCTTCTTCTTTTATTTGTTTTATTGTTTGTTTTCGGACCCTACCTTACACCTCCAGTACCCTTTTTTCTTTTTTGAGGGGTCCACGACCCAAACAGAAATCTTCGAGTGCTCTTTTTGCCATGGAGGACACTAAAGTGTTTGAAGATCTCGGCACGATTAGTTGCCCAGTATGTGCCGAGGAAAGGCAGTGTGTCTAACTCATCATTCGACGCTGGGAGAAATGCCCTCACGCCCGGGCAGATATGGCTGTGAATTTTAATAGGGAACCCCCCTGAACGGGGTTACGGGTGAATCCCCACCTAAATGATGTCCTGCAAAGGGTCCCCAATCAAAATTCAGGCCCATATTTGTCTCAGTTGTTCAGTGGCACCCTTTTCCCCCCTTTTTTTTTAGTGGCTGCCCCACTAAAAATGCTCTTTCCCAAAAAGGGTTCCCTTTGTTTCCAGGGTCACTGAACAACTGAGTTGTCTCCTCAAGCTGGCGACCTCCAATTTTCGCCCGACTGCGAGGCAAGGACAAGGCCTCGAAGCAGCCGGGGCCCGGGTGTGGGCCCTAATTCTCGTCTCGAATCGAAACTCGAGCTTTGAATGGGATCCGGTGGATTTGTTGTTATCATTTCCTAGAGTGTTTTTGTTGTTTTTATTTTTTTGCTGGTGCTGGGTTGGTTCATTGGTTGGTTGGTTGGTTGGATGGTTGGGTTGGTTGGTTGGATGGATGGTTGGTTGGTTGGCTGGTTGGACGGTTGGTTGGTTGGTTGGATGGTTGGATGGTTGGATGGTTGGATGGTTGGATGGTTGGATGGTTGGATGGTTGGATGGTTGGATGGTTGGATGGTTGGATTGTTGGATGGTTGGATTGTTGGTTGGTTGGTTGGTTGGTTGGTTGGTTGGTTGGATGGTTGGTTGGTTGGATGGTTGGTTGGTTGGATGGATGGATGGTTGGTTGGATGGTTGGTTGGTTGGATGGTTGGTTCGTTGGTTGGTTGGTTGGATGGTTGGTTGGTTGGATGGATGGATGGTTGGTTGGATGGTTGGTTGGTTGGATGGATGGATGGATGGTTGGTTGGTTGGTTGGCTGGCTGGTTGGTTGGATGGATGGATGGTTGGTTGATTGGTTGGTTGGTTGGATGGTTGGATGGTTGGATGGTTGGACGGTTGGTTGGTTGGTTGGTTGGTTGGATGGATGGTTGGTTGGTTGGCTGGTTGGATGGTTGGATGGTTTGGATGGTTGGATGGTTGGATGGTTGGATGGTTGGATGGTTGGATGGTTGGATGGTTGGATGGTTGGATGGTTGGATGGTTGGATGGTTGGTTGGTTGGTTGGTTGGTTGGTTGGTTGGTTGGTTGGTTGGTTGGTTGGTTGGTTGGTTGGTTGGTTGGTTGGTTGGTTGGTTGGTTGGTTGGTTGGTTGGTTGGTTGGTTGGTTGGTCCGTTGTTTTACCAGCCAGTGATTCAGGGCACCCCCCCCTCCTTATTGGATAGATGGAAACCAGTGATTCCATTTCCCGCCTTGGGCAACAGGTAACCAATTGCCACCCTTGGCCAGGAGAAAGCTTGTTTGGTTACCTATACGGCTCGCCTGGGATCCATAGGGCCTATAGTCAGGCAACCCTGGTGGTTTGGAGGTCCGGCGGGATTTTTCATTTACCGCCTACAAGAACCAGGGACTCATCCGCTTCGCACCGTTTCATAGCTGGTTTTTTCCTCGATATATTGCATCTCTCAACTGCAGGAGTTCGTTCCATTTTAGTACCACTGCCAGACGGATCGCTTACTGTTTAAACCTGCACCAGCCTCTTTGGTTTTCCTTCATCTGTCTTTTCAACCAGCAAAAACGTAATGTTGGGAATCGGATTCGATTGGCCCAGCTACTTCGGTCTTGGGGATGTGGGGATTTTCGACCAAAGGTTCCTATTGAGGGTATCTTGAGGAGCTTGGTGGACGGAGAACATCCACTTCGCACGAGCGGGGATGGACGAAGCCCTAATATAAATACAGAACCACCCGGGTGAGCGAGCCGGTCACCGAGTACAAATTTGCGTGAGTTTTGTGTCATTCCACGATGGTTTCTACTACCCCAACCTGCCCCCACGGAAAGCGGGTAATATATACTCTAAACCCCGACAGTGTCTTATGTAGTGGCCTATCAAACTAGACCCGCGGGGGTGGTTTCGAGCTGCAAGATCCGTGAGGGCACATGTTGGCATCACATGTTAATGTGCCACAAAAAAGTGCCAACTTGTTGATCTCTTGAATTCAGCCGCGAGGGATTATTCCATTGATCGCTTCACCAAATGTCGAAGCCATTAGCAGTGACTCAAGCCACCTATGGCCTGGGCGGCTTTCGACCTGCAAACCATCTCGCCGCGTCATAAACCCCGAAATTCAGTTGCCACCACTCAAACAAAGGGGCTTCATGCACCCACCATTTACCTCAGCATTGCCATCCGAATTGGGCCCCAAGGCCATTCTTTTCATGGGAATTGGTTGAACCCTAGGGTAAAGCCTCAGAGTCTCCAGGCTCTGGAAGAGAATGGACTCTAGGGTTGAAAGGGAACAGGGAAGTGGCTGGTTGCTCGTCGGTGTCGACTAAAGTTTTCCTCGCGGTGGACTCCTCGTGCTGTGCACCCATGGTTTTTTTTTCAGTCTTACAGCTGGTTTCCCCTAGCCGGTTTTGAGCCAATTCTACGGAAGGCTCCTTGAGCAGAATCTACTCCCTGAGGTTCTGGGCTTTAGTCACTTTTTGGGTTTGGTTGCCATTTTAGCGGCAACCAACCAACAAGTGCTTGTTTTTTTTCTGCAGCTTCACTCAGGAAGTGAGGAATGCGGAAGGAGGGAGGGGTGTACGGCTAAAAGTTTGGCGTGCTAGGTGCATTCACGCAGGTCCCTTCGAACCCTCCCTCCTTGCGGTTGGTTGCTCTTGAAAGTCACTATATGTTCTTTGGTTTGTTTGTCCATTATGCGCCTTGGCCGAGACTTACTTTCCCTAGAGCCCAATTCCGGTACAAGGCCAGCATTTCCAGTATTGATGTGAAGATGTTGGGAGATGTTCTCAAATTTTGTTCTTAAGACTTTCATGTTTACCGCCATGGTAAATTTGACAGTTCCACTTTGTCCCGTTTCAGGTTATGAAACGTCATGTTTGTTCAGAGCTGTGGATTGTTTGTTTTATTTTCTCCTTTTACCTTGGAGGAGGGGGCTTCCCTGTGAATACAGCTGCCAAACCAAAACAGTTGTATCCCCAACGGCGTCCTCCGGAACCCTTTCAGAACCCTCTCTCCCAGAGCCCATTTGAGGAGTGACCCCGTCATTGCTTTCACTGCTTAGGGAAAACACGGTCATAGTCAGCGCCAGACGCCGTTGTAATGAAACGTATACAGGGAAGAGGGGTCCTGTAGAAGCCCGCGAAATTCAAAGCGCAGGCCCGCGCACAGCGTCTCGCGCAAGTGCCAACAAAAAATCCCGCCGCGAGAGCCCCGGGAAGGCATGCATTCCGAAGGGTGCCCGCGAAAGCAAAGCCATGGTCTTTTATTTTTTGTGCCAAGAGCTTGGCATCGCTTGGGCCAAAAGGTTGCTGGTACTGCGGAAATAGTTGGTACCCAAAATGGCCAGGACACTTCAGGTAGAAATGGGCCGAATGTTGTGAAGGTGCTGGTTTTCATTTTTCCCACATAAGCCCAGGCGGTATCCGAACAACATCCCCGGAACTGCCTGGGTTTTTCTGGAACCCTCCCTGAAAGCTGCTCCAAACCCGCCCAGAACCTATCTCATCTTTTCCCATGCAAATCCTCTGGGCCGCTCAGGGAGTACCCCCTGGTGAAGTCAGAGAAGGAGCCATCGACTGGGCGCTTTATCGATTTGCAGCGAGCTGCATGTTTTCATGGCTCCCTAGGGTTAAACCAATTCCCATGAAAAGAATGGCAAGGACCCGAAACGAGGCCCTGGTCAGGAGCTTCTTCTGGACACACATGGGGTGATTTTTTGCTGAGGGACCCTTTGGTGGACGTCATTTGGCTGTGGGTCAAAACCAATGCTTTGGTGCATTTTGCTTGGATGTTAGGACTTTAACTTTTGCCAACTAATGGGTTTTCCGTATTAAACCACTAGAAGTTAAGCCTTTAGCAGAGCATAAAGCAACCGAGAATGGTACCATGTTAGGGTAGGTGAATTCACCACCCATTTTAGAACCTATTTGTGTGGTTGGATTGAATGGGATGTTTACTGGGGGCTAACCGGGTACGATTTGGATTTTGAGAACCATGGCCATTTAGTGAGAGGTGGCTTTCTATTTAAACTCTTTGTCAAATGGGTATGGCTCAGCAAACCGGAATTCCAGAATGGGTGCCCTGGTAAGTGGAAACATGGACCAAAACCTGTGGTATGCCCCTAGCTCTTTCATCTTGAGCCACTGCCAAATGGCTTTTCCATCAAGCCTACAAGAGGTCCTACGACTCTTTGCTCGGGCGGGCGGGGTGGAGAAGCCCAGCGAGCTCGTTTTTTTTTTTTTGCGAGCTCACGGGGAATCCTTACCTCTTAAAAACAGAACCTTTCTCAACTTTTTGGGGTAACATGGGCTATATGGTTGTAAAAGATGAAAACTTCCCCAGGGCGCAGGGAGTTTTAAGGGGTAAGGGAAAAAGGGACGCGATGAAGATGCTGTACTTGGAGATCCCGAAAGTTAGAGATAGCATGCCGGCCATTGCCCTGGTCTTGTTATAGGAAACCAAAGGAACCACCTGTACACACCAAGCCAGCGAATCTGGGCAAGAAAAGCTCTTTCTTATTTCCCGATGAGTTCCAGTAAGGGGATAAATGACTACGAGGCTGTCTTGTTTGAGGGTACCTTTTTTTGTGGTTTTAAAGGGAAACAAAATTGGAGAAACCAGCATTCTGGGTGACTGGGGGTTCCCCTAAAACAGAACTCCTCAGCAACGTACAATCGAATAGTCATGACTAGACTCTGCTTTGTTTTCAAGTGCCCCACCCCGATTTTAATTTACAAATGATCCAATGGGCACACGAGTTCGGCTTCATGTTTTAAACTTTGAGAAGGAGAATGACTCTGTATGGGTCTCAAAGTAGGTTGCCCCAAGAATAGTGGTAGTTGTCCTTTTGTTATTCCTTTGAAACCAGCGGATCCTCAAAACAAGACGGACCCAGAAGGGGCAACTTGATGGTGTTGGATAAACAAATCCCGTTCGGCCAATGTAGCCGATTGACTCTTCTCGGACCACTCCCAGGTGTTGGATACCTGCCCCTGCAATGCCATCAAGTGTGTTTTTGTTGTAATGTTAACACATGGACTAAGAATACCCCCCTGGTTGATTCATTGGAGAGTCGCCTGTTAGTAAGATACGCTGATTAATCCCAGTTTCCATATAGCTGAGCTTGGACGCACACACACCAGCCAATACGCCAACGCAGTTCTCGGGATCTGAAGACAGACTCCTCGAATTTAACCAATCCCCCCCCCCCAATTTCCGAACAAACACTTCCTTGCACGTTTTGTTGGGCACATCCACGACGTGAGTTTGCATATTAACGTGAGGGGTGAATTGTCTCTTGTGAGCTATATTATTCCCCTGAGTCGGCTCGCCTTTTTGATTTGTTTCTTTCTTGGGATCTCTTTTGTTTCTCACTAGCTATAGGCAAAAACATATTTTGTTTTGCCGGGGTCCCAATTCCAGCCAAGTATTGGTTATTATATTATGCTCCGGTGCAATTGCTTTGAGAAATCAGCTACAGGACTTTTCCGCAGAAACCCGTCCCTTTTGATGAGTCTTTCGCTGGCTTCCTATAGACTCTCCCAAAACCCGTTGGACATGCATGTGGGAGCTTCATGGGGGCTGGGGGGGAGGGAGGGGGGCGGGGAAGGAGCTGCAATAAGCCCCAAATAAGGCCTTAGGGGCTTAGTAAGGGCTTATTTGAGCTCCCCCTCCCCTCCCTCCCCTTGAGAGTTGGAATCCTCAAGTGGTCGGACATGAATCGCCGAATTCTGAGGTGAGGCTCCCTAGCTAAAATTCCACAGCCACTGCGCGCTTTCTCGCATGTCCCCACAACCCTGTTGATGGCTGGACCCGAACCTCGTTTCAGATCTGTGCCGAAACATGTGAGCCACAATCAAAACGCGGGTAGATGAAGGTTAGTAAGGAATAATCCCAACCATAAATGGGTGCCTTCGCCGCTTTATAATTATTTGCATGGTTTCTGGGTAGACCATTTTAATACCAGGTTTGCTTCTGACCCATGTGTTGAACCAATTCTAGTCCAAGATCCTTTTTGCTAATCGACCGAATCTGACCTTTTGCTTCTGGTAACCATGTTTAGTTGGCTGCTGTTCAGGGGTCTGAGCTCCCATTTGCTTTCAAACAGGGTTGTGGTCAAGGGGTTTATCCCCACTTCTGTGATACAAAGGAATCTCCCCCTTTATATGGGGAGGTTAGTCTTTGGAAGCCCTTTTGTTGTATCACAGAAGTGGTCATTTCCCACAGCCCTGCTTTCAAGTAGTTGATATTTTCCCTTGGTGGTTTGTCAGGGAATCGATCACCAGCACCCCCCAACTGCTTTTTGGTTGTTGTTTTTGGGTTGAAAAAGCAGTTGGGTGGCACAGGGTGATTCGAGTCACCGAAAGCTGCCCATGGCGGATTGACCGAGTTGAGACCTTTGGGATTTTCCATGGTAGCCATTTTTGAGTGGCCCCAAAGGTGACCCTAAGGAGCAACTGAGATGCAATCAAACCCAGGTAGATGAAGGTTCAGGCATGGTAAGCAGACATGGGTGCATTGGCCGCCTCAATTCTTTAGATGGCTCTGGGTAGACCATTTTGATGCTCGAAATCCAGCACCACTTTCAAGCCATTGGAAACCCTTGTTTGTTGGTATTCACAGGGGAGTAATCATTCCAGGGTTTCTTGGGTGGTGCGAAATTCATTTTGTCCATCCACACTCTAGGAACTCTTATGGGTGTGTCTTTTTTCAGGATCCCCGCCCCCCCAAAAAGTGAATCCCACGGGTGAATTCAAGGAACATGTGCCTCAAAATAGGTGACCCAGCTGGGTGGTTTCCTCTTCCCTTGAAACCAACCCCAAAACGGGTACCCTTGAATTGATTAGCTTCAGCAACTGGACGTTTTGATTATGACACAGAGTCATCATTCCAGGGTGTCTTAGATGTGAAATTAATTTTGTCATCAGTACCATTTGTCTAGGGGTACCTTCCCCATTCTTTGCAGGGATCCTTCTTTTCAGGAAACCATCAAACACCCAGGGGAAACGGATCCGGATTTTGAAAAGAACGATGCTTAAAAAGTATGGGGAATCAACCCCTAGAGCAATGACCTCTTGGTTTCCTCATGTTGGAACCATTTCTAGTGGCAACAGGTGACCAATTTTTTGATTTCTGGGTCGAAATCGAGCCAGTGAGACCCATCAAATCGAATCAAACCCTTGATGATGTCTCGGAGTCCTCAGGACAAATTCGGGAAGACACCTTCCTGGAGCATCGGCGCCGCAGGGCGGTCAGATGGCACCCCCGGCCGATTTTTTTTCTCGCTCGACCCCGCTCGATGTTTTTTTCGGGTGGGATGGCGTTGGGTTTGTCGAGTCTTATCTTTGGATGGCTGAAGAATGGCTCTAGTTGACTTGCTGCAATCATGGCTAGACTTGTTTCTTTTTTGCAAGGTCCCCACAACCCCAGTTGATCACATGTATCGTGTGTTGCTAAGCTACCCTTGTTCCAGTCCTGACAAAGTCTCAATTTGTTCACAGCCACACGCCCATTGATCTTCCTAGTGCCACAGCCAACTTGTTTCCCCACAGCTGCAAGTCAGGAGCGGTTGTTCAACGCCCACCATTTTAACCTTTTGGCTTTCCTGTTTTGGTCTCTCTTTTTTGTTTTGAAAAAAGGTCCCAAAAGGTTAACCAAGGGGAACCCTGAAAATGGACGGTGGATTTCGCTTAAAACCGCCGAAAAAGGATGGTGCCCCCAAACCTGCACAGCCATATTATCATTAAAGCAGATGTGAGGAACGGCCTTGCCAGATTGGTACGGTAATTATGATTCAACATTGTCCCAAATTGGTTCCTCGTCCAGTTGCTAGGCTTCCATTTGCGCTTCGGACGATTTAGCGCATTTTCCTCGTTGGTTTTAAGGGAATCGATGTCACTACTGGACCTTTTGTCTCATTTTTCCAGGGGACCTACTGGCAAATGGAAGTATACACATTCATATAGTGAGTTGTTGTTCAATGCACGGTGACATCTGGTTGCAACCAACACCCATGGTAGAGTTTCTCTTTTGGGGGTCGGGCGGGCTCGATTCCGAATCAGTTCCGTCCTTCACCGAGAGATACACGGTCAAAAAGAGGAAAACGGTTTGGGGTACCCCTATCAGACAAGCCCCTAGAGAGACAGAGAGAGAGAGAGATAGGAAAAGCAAGAGAGAGCGAGCTCACTTCCTGAGTTCATGAACTTTAGTCATGTGGCCATGGGTCAAAGCCCTGTACCCCCAGTGAACATCCCAATCCCCACACAAATAGACTAAAATGGGTGATGCACCTACCTCAACATGGTACCATTGGTTTTGACCCACAGCCATGTGCTTGGAAGACTCTGTGCAAAAGGAACCCATTTGTTCGAAGCCATTTAGACTCACACCTCCAGCTATGGGGTCTCTGCCCAGATAGGCTCTAGGGTGGTTTACAGCCAGGGAGGGTTCAAATCGAGAATTCCAGTTTGAGCTGCTGCAGATAAGAGGGCTTGCTACTGTTGAATTCAATTACCTATGATGAAACCCCTGTTGAAATCCCCTTGTAAAAATAAAATACCCCTTTTCAAACATCAACTAGACAACTACACATCCCCTTTGAAATCTAAAAGGTTGTTACCGTTGTAACATCAAGTACCCCGTCTCAAAGTAGCTACCCGGTTCAAAAAGTTAGGTCCTCTTTAAGGTCAACTACCCCTTCTGAAGTCAGCTACCCTTCTAAACAGTGAGTTACCTTTTTTTAAGGCCAGCTACCCCTTTTTGAAGTTAACTACCCTTCCTGAAACAGCAGTTCCCGTTTTCTCGAAACAACTCCTTGTGAAATCGACCACTTCTGAAATCGGCTAAATACCCTCTTCAAATCTACTACCCCCTTCTGAATTCAGCTCATCCTTCTGATTTGTTTTTGTGAAATCAACTACCCTTTAAAAAAAGTTAGTTCCCTTCTAGCCTTTCTGAAGGCACTACCCTTTCAAAAAGTTTGTTGCCGTGTTAAAATCATCTATACCTCTTCTGAAATCAACTACCCCTTCCAAATTCAGCTACTCCTTCTGAAACATGAATACCCTCTTCAAGTCAACCACCTCTTCTGAAATAAACTACCCCTATCAAAAAATAGTACCTTTAAGATCAACTACCCCTTCTGAAATCAACTACCCCTTCTGAAACATCATCTCCCCCCTTGCTGCAAAATTCCTTTCCCTCTGAAAAGTAAACCTCCTCCTCTGCTACATTAATCTCCCTAAATTCATTTTCCCTCCCTAAATTCATCCCTTACCCTCAAACAGCCAAAATTCATCTCCCTAGATGCCCCGAATCATTTTTGTCGGGGGGCGGCTGTTTCTGGGGCCCTCTTGGGCCTTCACCCGCAGGCAAGGCGTGGGCGGCCATGCCTGGCACCCGGGAACTTCCCGACTTCCGACCCGAAGGAAAGGGCGCAGGAGAGGTTCTGGTGCTGGGAGGCGCACAGGGGGGTTGTTTTTGCATGATAGCTTATTGTTTCATGCAGCTAGAGGCTAGCGGGCTCTGTCCGACAGCAGCAGAGAGACGGTAAAGCCAGACTGTTGCTTCTTGTTTTGTTTTTGGTTGATCATTTACTTGG
This sequence comes from Effrenium voratum, assembly GCA_963377175.1. Lineage (NCBI taxonomy): Eukaryota > Dinophyceae > Suessiales > Symbiodiniaceae > Effrenium > Effrenium voratum. Next base: position 102,056 of record CAUJNA010001101.1, read on the forward strand.
TGGCTCCCAGCCATCCGGTTCAGACATGTTTTGTGTTTTTGCCTTTTATGAGGGCAGCCCAGTTTATTACGGGATTTCGCTTTTTGATAATTTACTAGGTCGTCCCCCAGCTAGGTGCCCTTTTACCGAATCTTTTTTGGTTGGGAGGGTTCCCCTAAGATAGACTACAGAAAAAGTTGGTACCCTTATTCTAACCGCTCTACTGGAGGACCTAGTTTATTGTTTCACGCAGCTAGCGGTGGCGATCGATTGTTTTGTGCAAACCGTCAGGAAAGTCAACAACTTTCGATTTGGAGAAATCCAGTGACCCCCCCATGTTAGGTGGTTCTACGGTGGGTGCCCGTTCGTTTTTTTGCAAGTAGGGGAACAAGAACGACCCCTACTTTATATACCGTGAGTTTCCCATGGGTTTGTGGGTTGTGGTTGGATTTGATTTGGGACATGGAGGGTTGAACAGACCTCCCCCAAAACAGAACGCTATTTGAGGTAGACACCAGCGATTGCTTTCTTCGGGGGTAAACCGCTAGTTCGGACATGTTTGGCCCAATCCACTCAGACTCAGGTAGAAGCTCTAGGTCCCCCAGTAGTGCCCTGTCTCACCCTTTTTCGGGGGATGGTTCCCCTACTAAATAGACTACAGAAAAAAGTTGGTACCCTTGTTCTAACCTCTCTACTGGAGCACCTAGAGCTCACTCTTCATGGACTTAGTCACTTTGGGGGGTTGAACTATTTTGGCAACCAACAAGTTTGGTTTTTGGCTATTTTTGTTGATCGGAAGTGAGAGAGGTGGTTCTACATCTCCTAACAGGCAGGCCACCCACCCACCCACCCCCCCCACCCACCCACCCACCGACCCACCCAACCAGGTCCCTTTAGGGATTCCTTCCCACTCACGCCATCGAACCGCACGGCTCGAGGCCCGGCCCCGGCGCCTACACGCCAGCGGACCCCTCCTTGGTGTCCCCAAAGCCGGGGCCCCCGAAAAACGCTTCGGCGCTTCAAAGCCGGCGGGGTGCGGCTTCGGACTGGGACTGGGCGTGCCCTCTTAAGCGAGCGTTCAACAAATAGATTGCCGGCGTGCCATGTTTAAGCAAGCCGGCGATATGACTTGCTATTGAGCCACAGTTTTGGGAATGAACCTAGGGTTTCCCTTAAAGGAAAGCATGGGGGATTGTTTATTGGGGTCATTCCCTCATTGCCTGTTGAGAACCAGACATTTGAGGGGTGTGACTTTTGTGATAATGACAAAGTGTTGGGGCGTTTTTGTGTTCGGACTTTCTTCAGGGCTTCTGTTTGCAGGTTGTTTGTTCAATGAAATGCCGATGTGTGTTGGTTGCATTTGTTTGTGAAACGCAAACATTCACATGGGTGTCATCGTCAGGTCGCCGATGGTGTAGAATGAGCGCCCCTTACTTGGGGAGTCCTTACTCCCCTACAAGGAGTTTACTCTACAGATTTGTGATTTTTGGGGGGGTCCGTATTAGTTTGTGGGGGATGAGCTCGGTTGGGAAACTGCAGTACTGTGATGTTGCCATTTGACTCCGGGCCCATTGTCTCTGGTGGTGATGCTCAAACGGGAACCCTTTTAGCATGTCTCAAAAGGAGGGAACCGCAAAATGGGGTGGAAACTCCCTCTAGTTGTTCACCCAACCACCCAAAAAAGGGTACCCTCAACAAAGACATGACACAATGTCCACTCTTGGGATGTGTTTAGCAGCACTTAGTTGAACCACCAGGTGGGTAATATCTCTGAGGCCATGATTTTGACAGTTTCCAGGGTCTTATCAACGTCAATACTGGGGTTGCTACCTGTTCACCGGATTTCCGAAGGGGTTCACTTCCTGGTAAAGACGCTCTTTTTGTTGTTTATTTCCGTCAAAGCAAACCATGTATATATGCTGGACTAATAGTCCTTGGTTGCATCCCATTTCGGAGGGAACAGATGTTGGATCATGTGAACTCTGGGAAGAAACAATGGGTGAAACCTATACATTGGCATCCTGTCCTTTCCAACTAGAAGGAGTCCTGGTCCACATTGACAGGCTTAACACAAAGACATCTGTACCAACGCGGGGGGCCTTCCCGACTAGGTAAGAGTGCGGATGGACATCGCATTCTTTTCTGGATTGTCGCGTCTGCTTAAGCCTTAGCCACCCACTTTTCTGCCGTCCTGGGTCCGTCATTTGGTGTCAAGTCGTGAGAGACAATCAAACAAGCAAATAAACAAACAAGCAGGAGTATGGGAGGTTGTCACTATGAACCTTCACCTTGTTTACTTGATGGATCTGCACCAAGTAGAAACTCCGCTGTGTTTTTAGGCTAGCAAAGGGGCTTCTATTGTCTTCAAACCGCCCGGCTTTGAACAGAGCTGTTCCTTCGCGTTTTATCCGGGGCTGGTCTGTTTACAGCCGCCCCTGGTGCATGTTGTGTTTGGCAACTCCACCTGCATAGGTGTGATCTGTTTTGGCTTGAAATAGATCGCACTGGTTTAGATGGGTTTATTCTAGGGGTTGATTCCCCATTCTTTTCAACCATCGTTCTGTTCAAAAACCAACTGTTTCCCCTGGGGTTTTGATGGTTTCCTGAAAAGAATGGGGAAGGTACCCCTGGATTTATTCCATTTACCAGGGCCATCTATTTTTCAACAAGGTCACTACCCGAAAAGAAAACTCGGGCTTTGCCTCCTGACCCCTCGAGGAGTTCTACACGGGCGTTGGAGCTTGGTGTTGGGCTCCAAAACGCCCAAAATTCAAAGATCAACCACACTTCCCTTCTTTCAAGCGCACCGAAAGAACAGCCTGGGGACCCTGGACATGATTGTGATTATCATCATCATCATCATCATCATCATCATCATCACCATCACCATCACCATCACCATCACCATCACCATCATCATCATCATCACCATCACCATCACCATCACCATCACCATCACCATCACC